>OVBB01000850.1:0-10543 GCA_900406415.1 Isatis lusitanica
TATCTCCAAATCCCTCATCTTCTTGTTTCACTCAAAGAGCCTTACCAAAACTCAAAGCTATTCTCTTTTCTCTCTGCTTTCCAACACCATCACAGAATCCGTGTCATTGACGAAATCCTCCAAAGTTTTGTGCCCGTGAGGCCTCGTTCGCTGCCCAAGATTGTCTACTCCAGCCTTCTTACTTACTGCCTTCAGAGTTCCGACCCACTTCCTTTGTCGCTCGCAATCCTCCAACGCACTCTTCGTTCTGGCTGTCTTCCTAATCCTCAGACTCACCTCCTTCTCTCTGATGCTTGGCTTGAACGGCGGCGAGGATCCCAGTCTGTTGCAGATATTCTCAATGAGATGAAACTGATTGGATATAGTCCTGATACTGGAACCTGCAACTATTTAGTGTCATCACTCTGTGCTGTTGATAAGTTGGATGAGGCTGTTAAAGTTGTGGAGGAAATGGGTGGAGCTGGTTGTATTCCTGATTTGGAAAGTTACGGGGCCGTGATTAATTCAATGTGTTTGGCTAGAAAGACTAGCGATGTCGTGAAGATTGTCAAAGAGATGGTGAGCAAAGCTGGCATATCTCCACGGAAAGGGATGCTGACCAAAGTAGCAGCAGCTCTGAGAGCCAACAGGGAAATCTGGAAAGCCATTGAGATGATCGAGTTTGTAGAAAGCCGAGATTACCCTGTGGAATTTGAGAGTTATGAGGTATTGGTCGAAGGTTGCCTAGAGGTTAGGGAATACATTTTGGCAGGGAAGATGGTGATGAGAATGACTGATAGAGGGTTCATACCATATATTAAGGTTAGGCAAAAAGTGGTCGAGCGTCTGATTAGCATCGGTGAATGGAAGCTTGCTTGTACTGTTAGACAAAGGCTTTCGGAACTGAGGTCTTAGGTATTTCCTCTAGTCATCAGAATGGTGTTAAAGTTTTGTAAGAATAGCTACTTACGATACTGGAATGAATTCATACCCCGAAATTGGGAATATTTTGTTGTTTCTTGTAAAACAGATTTTGGTTTATAGCAGTGATCCGTTTGTCTCCATATCTTGTGTATATTGTGCGCTCCATCTGTAATCTCCTGAAAGCTGTTTATTTGTAGCGCCAAGTGAGCATGTAATAGTGTGGATAGAATGTGATCGCTTCATCATATATAGTGAGATCATTGGAGACTGAAGTTGTTTTGGCGGAGTTATGTCTCACTTTGTTCCCATCGTAAGAATTAGCTTGTATTTTATGTTGCGAGATTTCTCTTTGCCATGAGAAATTGAGAACCTTGAATTTTGTTCAAGTTCACTAGATTCAATGACCAATCCTATTGTCATAAGAAGCAGGATTCAATGACAAACCTATTGTCATAAGAAGCAGGTTCTCAAACAGGATGCTTCTAGGAGAAAGTATCAATGGTTCAAGCCGAATCTCGTTTGCTTAACAGAGCAGGTATTATATCCAGACTGAACACATGTTTCTATTATAATCGCATCTTATCTTTGGAATCTTGTTGACAGCACCCTGGTTCGCAATTATCTCTACNTGATTAGCATCGGTGAATGGAAGCTTGCTTGTACTGTTAGACAAAGGCTTTCCGAACTGAGGTCTTAGGTATTTCCTCTAGTCATCAGATTGGTGTTGAATTTTTGTAAGAATAGCTACTGTTACGATACTGGAATGAAATTCATACCCCGAAATTGGGAACATTTTGTTGTTTTTGTAAAACATATTTTGTTTTATAGCAGTGATCCGTTTGTCTCCATATCTTGTGTATAATGTGCGCTCCATCTGTAATCTCCTGAAAGCTAGCGTCAAGTGAGCATGTAATAGTGTGGATAGAATGTGATCGCTTCATCATATATAGTGAGATCATTGGAAAATGATGATGAATATGTTTGGCGGAGTTATGTGTCACTTTGTCCCCATCGTAAGAATTAGCTTGTATTTTATGTTGCGAGATTTCTCTTTGCCATGAGAAATTGAGAACCTTTAATTTTTGTTCAAGTTCACTACATTCAATGACCAATCCTATTGTCATAAGAAGCAGGATTCAATGACAAACCTATCGTCATAAGAAGCAGGTTCTCAAACAGGATGCTTCTAGGAGAAAGTATCAATGGTTCAAGCTAATCTCGTTTGCTTAATGGAGCAGGTATTATATCCAGACTGAACACATGTTTCTATTATAATCGCATCTTATCTTTGGAATCCTGTTGACAGCACCCTGGTTCTCAATTATCTCTAGTACTTTATTTCACAATCGTAATTATTTTAGGTGCGCTATTGCAGATTGTCATACGGAGAGAACTTAAAGAGAAGGCTCTCTAAAGCTTCTGGAGATTCGTGGACTCACTGCAGGGGATAGCTTGCCAGCATAGCAATACCACATTTACCCGTCTCTTGACTATAATTACGTTCCATCCGTATGTAGCCTTCTTCACCCCAACCAGTTCCCCATGAATTCTTTACGATCCAGTACTTTTGATCGCCNGGACTCACTGCAGGGGATAGCTTGCCAGCATAGCAATACCACATTTACCCGTTTCTTGACTATAATTACGTTCCATCCGTATGTAGCCTTCTTCACCCCAACCAGTTCCCCATGAATTCTTTACGATCCAGTACTTTTGACCGCTTTCTTCTCCATATCCAACAACAGTCACTCCATGGTTGAGATTTGATCCACAGTAACCTGTGAAAACACCAGAAGAGTAGAGCTGAAAGATAAACCCACCAGCGTCGATTCCAACTGATACTGGTTGTTGAGCAGTAGCGATTTGTAGGTCCGCCTCGTTCGGCGCTACCTTTTGGTATCCTTGTATCGTAACTACCTTATTTTGGGATTTTTCTTGGTCGCAGGTACCCTCTGTGGCTGTGTATGGGTAGTCACAGAGGCTGACGAGTCCACCATTGGTTCTGAGGTACTCATATGCTGTTTCCATTAATCCGCCGCTACAACCTTTGTTGTACGTGCCAATATCACAATCTATGAGTTGCTGTTCTGAGAGAGATACTAAATTCCCTGTTTTTATCTTGTTGATGCCTTCAATAGCTGCAACTGCTGCGAAAGCCCAGCAACCTCCTGCACAAGAAAAAGAAAATACAATGTTTGCAAAGCCATATCTTTAGAATGTAATTGCGTAAGGGCATAATTTCATACCGCATCTTCCTTGATTTCTAATAGGAGTCACAGCGCCTTCTTTCCTCCAGTCCACAGCGGCCGACACATTGACTGCTGCGTCACAAACCGGCCTGGGGTTCCTGTGTAACCTCGAGGAAGACGTGTCCAACCCGAGAAAGTGGGCCTTAAACTCAGAATTAGTCATGTCCGCAAATCTATTATCCGCTAACTTAAAGGGCAAGTTGAGAGAGTTGAAGTAGTCAATCAACTGGACATTAGCCTGGTATATCCCAAACCTGAACATCCACTCATCCTTTCCTCCATATAATTTTTCGTGGGTTTGAAGCCACTTCTCGAACCTCTTCTTGAGGGTGTTGCTTGGGTCGTACACAGAAGAACTGACAGAACACAGCCTTGAAGCTATCAGCACAAAGCAAATCAAAAGGACTAGGGTCAGGTTATAATTTCTAATTGGATTCAGCATCTTTGTTTGTTTTAAGTTGGAGTTTGGGAAATGAGTTTTGTTTCTGGTATATAAGCCTCAGTCCCGTGGCTGCTCTCTTTGTCACAGGTTTTGCGTTTTGTTGCAGTTCCAATGAATTAAGTTTCCTTCTGTCTCACCCCTGATAATATGCAGAGATACGTAGGTTTAAGAGTTGGGCATAGAATTTGGTTTCTTTTAGTCTAGTTACGGTACAAAGTTGCATTGTCTTTTTTTTTTTGATACAATGAATATTTCTTTTATTCATTTTATTTTTACGTTCTATTCTGGAATCATGAGAGGTAGCGTAGACAAAATAAAAGTTCGAGCACATGAATTATCTTCTTTAATTCTCAAATGGCTAAACATGAAGAAAGCTTTATATTAAAAAGGTCGACTGATATATGTTTACGTTATTCGTGTATAGGACCGTTCTGTTTCTCCAGAAGTCATACTTTCCCCATGGAAACTGATATTTTCTCTTCTTTTGACATTTTGCAGGAAACATGCTCCTTGGAGCAGTGGTGCTGATTTGTTTTTTTCTGAAGATTGTTGCTCCTTCCATTGTAGACTTGGGGTTGACAATTCTGTTTTTGTTTTCTTTTGCTAAACAGGGGTTGACAATTCCTGACCTCTTTCTTTGTCATTTTTCTGGATAAAATACTAAGTTCGACCCAAGTGGGTTCAGTTTCTTGAGCTATGGAAAAACATGCGACGGGGAAGTTTGAGGCTGCTATGTCCTTTAACGTTGAAGAAGTTATCTTCGAGGTACTTGATACTTGTTGTAACACTTGTAAGTCTTACCATTATTTTCCTAGTTTGTTTAACTCTTAGTTTTCTTTGATGTTGATGAATGATGACAGTCGGAAACGCTGTCGAGAAACTCTGCGAAGACTTGCTTCTTGAAGCCTCCTTAGGTTCCGGAAAACAATTGCCACCCCTTCAGATTTGACATGAATATGCCCAGACTCGTACCTTCAGAAAGAAAAGAGAGATCATTAATATGGAAGAAGCCATGGATAATGTTCAGGAAGAAAAGTTTACTGTGGCTTTGTAAAATGATTCTCCTGTAGTATCAGAATAGGCGCATCTACAGAGAAGAATGTAAGAAAATGAAGATGATGGTCTTGAGGCAGGATTCAAATGTTGAACTAATTGTTCTGCCAAAGCGTACCAGTAGGATTTGATGGTGAAATTCTGTTTCTGCAGATGAGTCTGTCACAGTTTTCCTTGTGAAATGCAGTTTCAGGTTCCAAAACAGTGATGAGACATGGTACACACATATTCAAGAATGAGACAGGGTAGAGAACACCGACACAATTGCACCCGGACGACGTTACTTTGGTTTCTTTTGGACGGAAAGTGTACGATCGAATCGGATTAGACAGACATGATGGGATTTCCCTTAATTAATCTAATTTCCATGTAACTAACAAAACATGCTTTAAGCGTTGATTAACCGTCATCATCGTCTAATTTATACCTTGAAAGTGGTTCAAGTCTTTAAAATTGTAACATGCGTACACTTAACAAAAACTTAAAACGGCACTATATATGTGAAGGGACATGCATCAAGGACCAAGTCCTTCACGCATTATCCAATTCCTTCACACAAGGAGCAATGTTACCATCCAAAGAAAGCAAGAAACAAGAGGGAAATGGTTTGTGAAGAAAACTAAGGCAAGCATGTTGGAGGGCATAGCGAAGAGATGGAAGGTGCTAAGTGGCCAAAACAAATGGCAAGGGCTGCTTGACCCACTTGACCCAGATCTTCGTCGCTACATCATTCACTACGGCGAGATGGCTCAGGTTGGTTACGACGCCTTTAACTGGGACCGCAAGTCCAAATACGCCGGTGATTGTTATTACTCCAAGAGACAAATCTTTGCTCGAACTGGCTACCTTAAAGCCAACCCTTTCAGGTACTTTCCACAAATCCCANTTTTTTATCTTTGTTCGGACGATGTAGACGCAAACAAGCCAATGGTCGTTTCTCAGGTACAATGTGACCAAGTACATCTACGCAACAGCTTCTATAAAGCTACCAATCTGTTTCATCGTCAAGTCTTTGTCCAAGGAAGCATCGCGCGTGCAGACTAACTGGATGGGTTACATCGCGGTTGCTACAGACGAGGGAAAGGCCATGTTAGGAAGGAGAGACATTGTCGTAGCTTGGAGAGGAACTCTTCAGCCATATGAATGGGCTAACGACTTCGACTTTCCACTTGAGTCAGGTGTCTCAGTTTTCCCGGAAAGCGACCCCAAAGAAGTGCCTCGTATTGGAAGTGGCTGGCTCGATGTCTACACCGCTTCTGATGCTAACTCGCCTTATGACACGACTAGCGCACGAGAACAGGTCTTCTTCCCCTTTCCCTTTATCATTGCATTCAGTTATGGTGGACTATGTCAGGCCCCTTACTCAGCATCGGCATTGTGTCTTTGGTTTCAGGTACAAGCAGAGCTCAAGAGATTGCTAGATGTTTACAAGAACGAAGAAGTGAGCATCACTTTCACAGGCCATAGCTTGGGCGGAGTAATGTCGACTCTCGCAGCTGCAGATCTTGTCCACGGCAAGATAAACAAGATCAATACAGGTCTTCAAAAAACTCAAGTTCCCATCACAGTTTTTGCTTTCGGGTGTCCTCGAATTGGGGACCAGGACTTCAAAAAGATTGTCGACTCACTCCAACAACTAAACATCCTAAGAATAGTCAATGTTCCGGATGTCGCACCACATTATCCACTCTTATTTTATGCAGAAGTAGGCGAGGAGCTCCAGATCAATACATTGAATTCGACTTACCTCAAACGGTCTCTAAACTTCAGGAACTACCATAACTTGGAGATATACCTGCACGGCATAGCAGGGATGCAAGACAAAGCCGGGGTTTTCAAGCTGGAGATCGGTCGGGATGTTTCATTGGTCAATAAGGGTTTAGATGCTCTCAAAGACGAGTACTTAGTGCCAAGTATCTGGAGGTGTCTTGCAAACAAAGGGATGGTTCAAATGGATGATGGGACATGGAAGCTGGACGTCCACAGGAGAGATCATGATGACGCTGAAGATGATCATGATGACTCCTCAAACTAGTAACCGGCTACAAGAGCTTACCTATAAAGTTTTAGCTACAAGAACTTATCAAATGTTCCGCACAATATGTTTGTACACACAAATTCATTTAGAAGAACAAAGAACCTAAAAGTCAAATCTCAGTCAGTCTATAGGAATGCAATCCAAGATGTACAAAATGACAAATGCGTTATTTGTGTACTTGGACGAAGAACAAATTGATATTCATCGAACATAATAACCACGTATCTTGCATGTGAGCAAGACCATAACATAAATTGGTTGCCTGGATCATTTCTAATGGGGATCTCCACTATTATATTTACCCACAAAGCAACAAAGCCACAAGCATGTTAACAACAATCTGAGAAATGACCGTACTTAGAGATGAAAAATATAAGCTGAAGCTAGATTTAAACTATTTCGTACAAGAAAGCATTAATCTGTACTTTCAGAGCCCAAAATACTACGCCCAACATTCATTCATTAAAACTCCAACTGCATCATTTCATTTGGCTGGCCTTTCTAGACTTGAATTCTCACTTTCCATTGATATTATGTGAGTAAGCCTATCGTGAACCTGTCATGATGAAGAGCAATAAACATTAAAACTTATTCAAGATTTACTCTTCAGTACGAATTTGCCTCCTTCAGAAACATAGCTATGGAGACATGAACAAAGATGAAACATACCGCAGAAAGTTGCTCCTTATCACCCTGTTTGTTGCCGCCTTCATCCACTTCCTTGCCAGATGATGGATCATACCTAAAAATTATAGTAGAATCTAGTCTATTACGCTAAGTTGAAATGTGCTTTTGTCGTTGATATGAAGAGAGGCATTTGTTGGATGAGCCAGCCTTTTTTAAAAGAATTAGATTGGTGTGTTTTTCTTCAAGCACCATCTTGGTGGGACAAGCATCCTTACCAATCTCGAGGAATGCCGGCCACCTCCCGAGCTGAGTGGTTAAAAGGTCCCCTTAACTCAGCACCATACTCTTTGATAAGATCTGCACAGCACATTAGGTTGGAGAAGATATTATTCAATGAAGATTGTACAAAAGGAGCAGAGAAAGAAATGATGAGATAAAAAATGCATGCAAGAGAAGACTTGTTGATTTATGCCTTTAAAAGTAGGGGAAGGAGCACGGTTCATCTTTCGACAGACGGAGAGAAACCAGTCTACACCAACAGCTACATGTGCAATTTCCTCTTCAGCAATCTTAGCCACGATTTTTGAAGTCCTATGATCTCCGAACCCCGTCAGCTTTTTGACCAACCTAGGTCCAGCATCAAGTCCTCGAGCCTCCTGTAAAACTAAATTGGTATGAATTAAGGTTATGCTAGATTGTTCAGCTAAAACAAATTGGTGTCTCCAGTAAAACGAAAGTCCTTGAAAGCTTGGATAAAAAATCTGAAAACTTTGTGATTGAGAATCCGTGGGAAGTAAGTACATTAGTGATCATCCCTAGAGAAAAAGGCAGTACCTGTACAAGAGGGATAACAGCCAAGCGAGCAGCGACATTGTTGGATGATTTCTCGCATTCCCTCATGAGCAAATTATTAGCCGGTATATCTCCATACCTTGCAGAAGAAGAAGAAGAAGACAATAATAATATGACTTAATGGGTTATCTGGAAACAAGTCCGAATCAAATTTTGAAATTTTATTTAGTCTTTTGACTGACTTGAAACCGAGCTCAGCGAGTCTCTGGGAACACCACATGAAATGGCGACTCTCGTCATCAGCAACATGGGCAAAGTCGTCGAAGAACTTGTGACCGAGAAGGTCGAAGAAAGGGGAGAAGCGAGAAACAGTATCCCAAGCCAAATCAATGGCATTGAGCTCGATATGAGCGAGGTTATGAAGCATATGGGCATTGAGAGGAAGCTTTGAGTCTTTCGGTTTAGGAACTTCGTTGGTGGGAACCTGCATAACAAACGAGTTAATCGGATCACAAAACCCAACTGTCCGTGAAAGAAAAATCAAATCTTTAGGAAAAAAGGAGGGAACTTGAGGAACAGACGAGGAGTGGTTTTGGAGGGCGAGCGGGAGAAGAAGGGAGATGAGAGATAGAGCCAACAGGGAGATTCTCACGGCGCCAACGGGAGAAAGCTAAGTGGGAGATATGAGACTTGGAGAGAGGATCAGAGGTTGAGAGCACGAGAGCTCCGAGATCGGCGAGAGAAGACGCCGCCGATACCAGGCCGTAGTGGCCGGCGGAGATGGAATCAGAAGAAGGAAGGAGAGGACCATCAGGTCCCCAGAGACGAAGGTCATTCACAGGACTCTTTCTCCAGTCGTCGAGACCAGACCAAAGCTTGTGTTGCTGCGTCGAAGAGGAAGAAGAGAGAGCAGCGGAGATGGTGAGAGAACGAGGAGACAAATGATTGGTTGGAAAGGGACGGAGATGCATCAACATCATTCTAACCATTCTTCCTCCTCCTCGATGCTCCCCCCCCCCACACCCACTCTTAAATCTTGAGAAAGTTGCGACAAAACCCCCCCCAAAAACTATAGCTTTTACCAAAATAAACCCAACTTTTTTTAGTTTGAGCAAGTCCTAACGAACATACAGTATTTGATGATGAAGATACGAGGTAAAATTTTAAAAAGCTTAACGCCTTCAAATTACAGACAGAAATTACATTTGTTATAGGAAATTCTGCAGATCTCTTTTTCTTTAGGTATAAATAACTGTTATGCTGTAGATTGTTTCTTTTGGTAAATTTCACAAACATTGCAGATCTACGTTAGATAGAATTAGGAAAGGTGTTTTGGAAGCAAGGAGAAAACAAAGGTCACAAACTCACAAGCTTACAATACACGAGTCATCAAGAATCCAGAATCTGCTGAGATGATTTTTGCTGATTCAAAAGCCCTAACTAAAATAAAACATGAACGAGTCAACCCATCTAAACCTGCTAAAGACCAGAGGAAGAGAGCGAGAGAGAGGCAAAGATATACAAAAGTGCCGAAACAGACCAGACCGACCCCTACTGTTACATCTAAAAGTAGACAGCCACAGAATCCTACCAAGTCTAAAAACAAAAATTAAGAATAGATTTTTCTTTTTTTACTCTAACAGTCATCATATGAATATAATACAATCTTTTTCCTTCCATAAAACCAACCCACTCTGTAATATTTCTGCCTCAAGCCTGTACGTCACATCATCCTTCACCTCCCAAATGCTCTTCTAACTCTACCTTCCATCCTTTTAAACGTCCTGTTTCACCATGCATAAAGCCATCAGACTTTGGTTATATGACCACAAACCCGAATGTGGACCACAATTGAACAACATCAATCACATACAAAATTCTTAGCACCATGCCAAAATAGAGACAAGGAAGATGCCCTTGAAAAATAGATTCCATTAACACACGTGCTATCTCGCAAACAGTCAACAAAAGCTTCTTATTAACAATGGATGATACAGATGGATCTTTGGATGGCCTTACATATTTGTCAACACCAAATCTCTTGTACAGTAGTCTGTCTCTAAGTCTGGTCTGATCCAGATGACGAAGAGCTATCGCTGTCCGAATCTGCAGACCAAACACAGAGGGGGTTTAGTAACAAAAATCACAACAGCACCAAGGCAACACATTACTCGGATAACTCAAAGAAAAGTATGTACCACTAGAAGAGCTGGAACCACTGGAAGAGCTGCTTGAACTACTTGATCTGCTTGTCTCATTGTTTTGCTTCTCCACTTGAGAAGGTAATGGTGTAGGGAGTGTCTTTTTAGCTGATAAGAAAAATGCAGGAAGAGTTATAATCCCCAAGTAGTTCACACCAAACAGAGGGAAGTGGTATTCACAAAATGGCCCTGCAAAATTACCTGTGTTGCCACCCTCCCTAGAAAACTCACGTGCCAC
>OVBB01000851.1:0-17774 GCA_900406415.1 Isatis lusitanica
GACTTCACGTGAAGTCTACTTCCCCGAAACAGATGGAAAAATCAAGAAAACAAAGTCTGAATGATCTGAATCCTGATTTTTAGCTTCATTCACTATCAAAAACTGTGAGGCTGACCACCACCAAAGAAACCCAGACTCTGCGTATGCAAGAATCACCTAATATGCACATATAAAAGGGTTTGGAATTTTGAAAAAATTGAATTAAAATGTTTTAGAATTAAAATCAAGAGGAAAAGGGTGAAAAATGAGTTTGCGAACCCAAATGATGAGTTTTAACAGGTTAAATTGCGGTGGGTAGAGCATTAAGAGCTTCAATTTGGTTGTTAATGGTGGTTGGAAGAATTGATGTCGATGGCATTTTCGTGAATAAGTGAGGAAGATGGGGATGTGTTTGTCTTTGTCATTTTCGAAATAAATCAAATAAAATCAAGTTAAAATCAAAAGTAATGGCATTTTCGTGAATTTTTAGATCTGTTGAGGTTGGAGTGGAGACAAAGAGGCATTTGTTGGAGAGAGGAAAAAAGAGAGTTAGCTTTGCATTTGACTTCAATTTATGGGTCAATTCTGCAAAGCTCCCTAATTTTAATATGTTACGACAACTGGCGATATTTTTAATTGGTTTTTGTTCGTACTTTTTAAATTTTATATGAAAATATATTTGTGAAGTCATAATTTGAGATTTGTTAATAATTTTATTTTGAAATAGATGGTAATATTATATAATTTATATTAATCATTTACTTATAGTATGATCATATAATATGCTTATTGATTTACATACATATATATATATATATATATATATATATTCATATTGATAGTTTCAAATATTAAATATTGTACCATTTTATTTAAGCGAAAATAATTATTTTAGTTTCAAATATTAAATATTATCACACTTGGAAAATCTTCTCACAAAGCATTGCTATCAAAGAAAGTGTATGTCTATCGAATGATCCATGCCATTGAACTTGTACTAGTACCTCTCTGTTCTCAACTGGTTGAGTTTTTGTCTTGTGAAGGGATTCACCCCCGATGTGGTCACCTATAGTACACTGATGAAAGCATTCACACGAGCAAAGAAGTATCAAAAGGTATGTAGTTCATATCTTGTGCTTGATATCCTTTTAACCGCACATTCAATCACCACAAGCGTTCACTGAGTATTTGCAGAAATATTCAGGGAAATGGACCAACTTACCTGTATTTCTCCCATGTACATATATTCTTATGATTGACATATGCTCTTATGTTTCACACAGCAATTGTCAAACTCTAAAAGCTGCAGACACGCGCAGATGGCTTGGTCCCAAATATTTAGCGCCTTTGTTTCCTAACACAAGAGAGTCATGTTTTCATTTAAAAAAAAAAAAAAACAAAAATTTGATTACTTCAACTAGAGCTGAAGTGTAGGAGACAAAAGCTAAATCTTTTCAATGCATTTAGTGAGAATCTTCTAAAATATGTTTCCTATGTGTTAAAGGTGCTTATATAGTCTATACTCTATTACACTTGGAGCCCCAGGAGATGTACAAAGCTTATTCTCTTGTTTGCACCCTAAAAAGAGATTTATGCTTCACTACACCTTTCCTCAGTATTGTAGAAATGAAGTCAGAAAACGAGGAAGCCTTAACATGTGTGAAGTTGGTCATGGTATAATTTTAGTAGCCTTTCTCTAATTGTCTTGGTATATTTTTCCAAACAAAGTATTGCTGATATAATAATATCTTTGAGTTCCTTTCTAGCTTCTAATGGAACAATGGGTGCATCTTTTTATCACATTCCAAGTGTATCTTCTTTCATTTAAATTATTTATCATGTGCTCGACTGCGTTTTACATTTTCTGTGGGGAACACTTGCTCAGAAAGCATTGCTTGGTGTATTGCTCCCTGAAGTGGATTTTCCTTATACTGTTCTTATAAAATCAGAAAGTGATGTCCACATATGGCTCCACGTCTATGGCAAGCTTTTGTGGAGGTAATTTATCATCTTTCACCGACAAGTTTGTATGTTTTAGTCATTAATGATTGTGTCTCAGGCAGCATGGTGAGTTCATGTTGCAGGTGTTTCCGTTGGTCTTCTCACTGATCTTGATCCATCAAGTGGATAAATTATAAAACCGATATATTGGTGGGTTTCTTCTTGTTTACTTTGCTGCATTTTCTTTCCTCTTGTTTATTTATGTGATTAGTCTGTGAGGCAGTTGAGTATGATAGGCTTCCTATGATGATTTACCATTTGTCTTCTGAACCATGGGTTGTATTACGTTCCTGAACTGGTTTTTTTTTTTTTTAATTGGAAATCAAGCCACCTGGAATATTATTGGACATATACTTTGTGAATCCTTAGAAAATGCGCGTCAAGCCGGTCTTCAGATTCCTAAACTATATGAAAAGAGAGATTAATTCCCCACGAGACCAGGACTGGACTTCTATTAACACCTGATGAAATTCTCAAAATGACAAGAAAAGAAAAAAGACAGATGAAATTCTCAAAATGGTGGACAAAAGAGAAGCTCTACATATATAAAACGTCTATTAACACCTGAAGTTATGTGAGAAATGACGGAAAATCAAATTAGATATTTCCACTTCAACTTCACTTGAGAAGCTCTTTACTCTGAGCAGGACAAATTATAATTTTTTACTGATAGCTCCTCGGATCCAGAGATTCACATGCTCAAGTCGAGCTCTTTATCTGAGGATACAAAAATCTGCAACTCATACTTCAAAACTTTTAACTCAAAAAATTAGTGCTCCTCTCAAGGGCTTTCCATGGCGATTAAAGAAAAGAAGAGTAATAATGTTTGAATGCCATACATCTGATGAGCTACAAAGGAAGTGGAGGAGATTACATAGAACATATGTCAAATATACACAAAAAAGTCTACGAGTTTATAGAAAACCAAATTGAAGAAATGAGAGGTGCAATTATGTGATGCCTCTAACTTTCTAAGCTTGAAAGTGAGAAACAATTCGCCGACCACAAAACAGGCAAGACAAAACTCTTGTCTGTATAAACAAGATCCTATTGGTTGCCTTACCTGACTCAGTTTGCGCTGCTTCGTAACGGTTTGTACAGATTTGGGCATCCCTCGACAATAAGTTTCCTCAGGTTTGGAAGAGACCCCAAATTAGAGCAAATACTCTTCAATCCAGGCAAATTGATTAAACGAAGGAGTTCTAGCTTCTGAAAGAAGGGAAGAGAGATATCAGGATATGTACCCATTCCTTTCTTCATATTTATTATTTTCTCTATGCTTGATGAATCCAACACAGTTAGATTTCTGAGATTTGGAACGAGCAACAGCCACATCAAGTCTCTTGGACCTTCCAAAAAACGTATATAAACAGTGGAGAGGTGTTTGAAGCCCGGAGAAGTTGGACATATCTCTATCTTTATCTTTGAGATTTTGGAGTACGTCAGAGAAAGTTTTTGGAGACCACACAGAGCTACCGTGTCTAACGTTACAACCCGTGCTGACATATCCCAAATAGCAAGGCGTTGAACACAACTTGCCAATCGATCCATTCCTTGGATACTTTCCAAAATCATAGCATCTTTTACCGTTGCTGTTAATATCGTCAAGTTCTCTAAGAGTTGTAGCTCTTCCATTAATCTTGCATCAATACAAACACCAGAACCATATAGTTTCAACACTTGAAGATTTGGTAAGCTTGTTCCTATCCCATATATGCTTTTAAGGGACCAAGTACCCTCCAAGTCCAAGTTTATTAGTTTCCTTAACCCTTTCATCGGTAATGTTTCTATCCCTGTAGCTGATAAATTGAGGTATTGCAAGGAAGTCAAACTGGAAATTTCCAGCAATTCACGAAGATCCTTGTTATATGAAAGATCCAAAACGACAAGAGCTGACATAAACTGAAAGAATTCACCTGAAATACTCTTCAAATCGTTATTACGGAGTAAGAGTGTAGAAAGGTTAGGGCATTCAGGAGGACAGAAAGATATCTCTTTAATTTGATTACTCATGAATGAGAGCCTTCTCACAACTTCCCACTTGATGTCCTCTGGTATACAATGTAACTTCCAGCCAGATTTGACCCAATTGCTTTTCCCTTCTCCCAAGTTAGACCCTATCCAAAGAGCCATCTCGCGTACAACATCGTGCATTTTCACCATCCTTGTGAATTTACCATTAACATCTATCAACAGATGCGCACGAACTAACGAACCAATTATATTATGAGCTTCGTTGTTACTTCCATCTTCATCTCTGCTTCCTTCGACAAATCCTTCGCATATCCAATATTCTATCAGCTCCTCCTTCGATATTTCAAAATCTTCCGGGAACAAAGAACAGTAGAGGAAGCACGATCTGACATTTTCATTCTCTAAACCATCATAGCTAAACTTCAAAATGGACAAAATTTTCTTTTCCATACCCGGAAACTTGTGGCTAGCGGAGTTGAGAACACTTACAGCATGACGCCATTCGTGTACATCTTCTTTATACACCATGGCTTTGCCAATAACATTGAGTGCAAGTGGCAAGCCATAACATTTCTTAACAATTTTTCTTGCAAGCGTGGGAATATCTTGATGGCCCTTCAATGTGACTTCTCCAACTATTGTTCGAAACAGTTCCCATGCTTCATCAGGAGATAAACACTCAACTTTCAGCTCATCGTCAGCTTTCATGTCTTTGCAAACTTCCTTCGAACGTGTGGTAAAAACTATCTTCGCTCCATTATCACAAGTCGGATGTGGAACTCCAATCTTGGTCAGATCTACCTCACTCCATAGATCGTCTAATAACAACACAAATTTCTTTGTGCTAAGGATCTGATATATGGAAAATGCTTTCTTCTCTTCTTTTTCTTTTTCCCATTCCGTGTCAAGACGTAATCTTCCGAGAATCTGATTTTGAATGCTCTCATTTTGCAAATCTTTGGAGACCACAACCCATATCACAACGTCAAACTCATCCACAAACTTGTTGTTGACACCAGCTAGGAGGGTGGTTTTGCCTACTCCCCCCATCCCATAGAGACCTAAAATTTTTCGTTCCTTGTTCATGAGGCTATTCCATGCATTTTTAACCATTGAATCCAAACCAAGTGTGGTTTGAATATGTTTCTTCTCCACCTTTGGTATGGGGCTTTTGTCTGTCACCACTTCAAAGACTCCTTTAGATAGAAGCTCTTTTACTTCTTCTAACTTCTTAAATACTTTTTTACCATACTCACAGCTTGAGAAGCACCTTTTAGAACAATATCCAAAAAGACACAATCTTTTAGTTTCATTTGATTTAACCTTAAACAGATCACTGACCTGGGACTCAATATCCTCTACCCTTGAAAACCATCCTTGGACTTTAGCAAGGCGCTGCAAACCTTCGTCTTCTTCTATGGAAACTCTTCTTAGCAGATCATCTCGCGTTTCTTCAAGTTCTTGCATAGTTTTCCGCATAGCCTGGAGATTAGCCTCCATCATGTGGATGTAATTTCCACCACCAAATAAGCAGCCACAGGCTTGATCCAACGCTTTATCACATGATAATTGCAGTGATATACAGCCTCCCATCTTTTCACAAACTTTCAGAAAGAACAGAAAAACCAACTCACTCCCTTCGATGAATGAGAGAAAGAGAAAGAACACACTTGTTCTTTGATTGACTTTATAAGCCAATAGTAAGTCTAGACCAATAATTCAGAAACAAAAGTAATGAACACCACACGTCTTCTTTATCTTTGTTTTTGTCGGCCAAAGCTTTATAAAATTATTTGTTCATGACATACACATTGGTGGTATAAAAAGTCAGTACACTCATATCTAATCCGGTTAAATAAATAAATCCCAAACAGAAATATGCTGAATTAAAGGGCTTTAATGGATGTGTAGATCAAAAGCAGAAATAACACAGATCATTACAAATGTAGATTGATTTGTATTTGTTTACCATTCATCTACTTTTTGCAGATCTAAAATTAATTAATAAAAAATTATTGATCTGCATATAGATCAAATTTTTTTTTTTTGTCTTTTCTTGGTAAAAACAGAACAAATCATCTGTATGTTTTTTGACAAGATCAATGCAGATCAATCTGTATTTTTAATAATCTGCATGTGTTATGTTTGATCTGTATTTTATTTTTTATCTGCAAATTATAAATCTGCATTCCATTCAAAAAATGAACCAAAGAGAAATTAAACCAGAATTGAACAAAGTGAATGAATCAACCCAAGTTTGAGGTGACTGAAGCTTAATGGTAAGTCCTCTGAGCTGTACAGTTTATAGTTGTTGAAATGGGAGAACAGTGGAGAGTTTATTCAACGGGAAACAACAATGACCTGTTCCAAAATATGGCAGAGGCACATGAACCGCATTAACACATTGGTGTTCTGTTCCAAATAAGTTATTTGGAAACTCTCTCAATTTCATTAAGCACTTTATTTGAGACCAAAAATATGATTGGGATCATGCTTTTTTCTCTAAATTCCGCATGGATTTAGCTCTCTGATGTAGGAATTCTCTAGATTGCATCCATCTTCCAATCGCATTTACGATGTGTTTTTTTTCCTCCTGAGCAATGTAGTGAAACCGAAATGAGATTTTGCTAGGCTCTGAATTAGAAGAAAACTCAGAGGAGAGAGAACAAGATCGTACTTGTAAACCTATAACGACGCTGAAACGGGAAAAGTGCCTATTTCAACCTGAACTAAGGCACTCGTGCTTTTTCAGACCCAAACAATCAATCAGTGCGTATTTCAACCCAAACCGTTATAAATTTTAAATTTCCTACCCAAACTTATTATTTCGGGCCAAAATCTACTTTGACTAACAGACCGTTAGTCAAACGTTAAACAGTATCAGACCTGTGACGGGAAAGTGCCTTTTTAGACCCGAACTAGCTCTAACGTGCATTTTCAGACCTGTACATTTGAGTAGTGCATATTTCTCCCCAAAACTAAATAAAATTCAAAATCTCTATCCAGAAAACTAATGATTTAAAAATCACAATTTTGAAATCTTTTTGCCAATATACAATTTAATTTTTTTTGCCAATATATATATAATTTTAAAATATTTTTGCCAATATATATAATGCACAGTCACATGTACTTATATATTGAAAAAATAGTCAAAAACATATGTATATATGATATTTTTCTAGTTTATAGTTGATCAACAAATTGAAAAGCTTTAACTTCAAGTAAAGGTTGTTTAATTAAATTTAAATTCATATAATAACAGTAATATAATGTTTGTATTCATTTTCAGCGGCAGTGTCTACTGATTAAAGAAAAGAACAGTAACATAATGTTTGAATTCCACACATCTGATGAACTACAAAGGAAGTGGAGGAGATAACATAGAACATATAACAAGTACACACGAAAAATGTCTATAAAATTATACAAAACCAAATTAAAGAAATGAGAGGTAATGGTTTTATCTCTTCTAAGCTTCAAAGAGAGAGACTATCCTCTTTACCACAGAGACATTTCGTCGAACACAAAACAGGCAAGACAAAACTCTTGTCTTTCTAAACAAGATCAAGGACACTTACGCAAACGGTGAAGGCTCGACAAAGAGAAGCAAGCGGAGCCTCCATCTCCTATTCGTCGCCTTCGCTGACTTCGATAATATTCATATCGTTGGACCCAGAAGCAGAGGTGAACTCAGTTTGGGCAGCTTTGGGAAGAATTGGGCAATTCTCGACAAGAAATTCCCTCAGGTTTGGAAGAGACGGAGGATTCGACCAAATTCTCTTTAACTTATCCAAATAGCTTACTCGAAGGGATTCTAGCTTCTGAAAGGGAAGAGAGATATGTGGATGCAGGTTGCTAATACTCGTTCCTTTCTCCCTGTTTATTATTTCTTCTATGCTTTCTGAACCAAACACAGTTAATTCCCTGAGATTTGGAACCAGCAACAGCCACGTCAAGTCCTTTGGACCTTTCAAATAATTTGTAGAGACAGTGGAGAGGTGCTTGAAGCATGAAGAATTTGTATATAGAAGCTCTTCTTTCTCTTTGCTTTCCCAATCTATCTTTATCTCTGAGATTTCGGACTTAAAAATCTCAAGTTGTCGAAGACCACACAGAGCTACTGCGTTTAATGTTACAACCTGTGCTGACATATTCTCAATACCAAGGCGTTGAACACAACTTGCCAATCGCTTCATTCCTTGGATACTTTCCAAAATCATAGCATCATTTACCCGTCCTGTTAAAATCGCCAAGTGCTCTAAGAGTTGTAGCTCTTTTATTGATCTTGCATCAATATAAACACCAGAATATAATAGTTTCAACACTTGAAGATTTGGTAAGCTTGTTCCTATCCCATCAATGCTTTTAAGGAACATAGTATGCTCCAGGTCCAAGCTTATTAGTTTCCTCAACCCCTTCATCGGTAACGATTCTATCTCTGTGAGTGATAAATTGAGGTATTGCAAGCATGTCAAACTGGAAATATCTTCTGGCAATTCATGAAGATACCTGTTTTTTGAAAGATCCAAGACGACAAGGGCTGGCATAAACTGAAAGAATTCACCTGAAATACTCCAGAAATTGTTATTGCAGAGTAAAAGTGTAGACAGGTTGGGGCAATCAGGAGGACAGCAAGATATCTTATTAATTTGATTACTCATCAAAGAGATCCTTCTCGCAACTTCCCACTTGATGTCCTTTGGTATACAGCGTAACTGTGCGCCAGCTCTGACAAAATTATTTTCCCCTTCTCCCAAGTTAGACCCTATCCAAAGAGCCATCTCGCGTACAACATCATGCATTTTCACAATCTCTGCAGTTGTGAATTTACCATCAACCTCCATCAATAGATGTGCACGAATTAACGAACCAATTATAGCATGACCTTGGTTGTTACTTCCATCTTCATCTCTGTTTCCATCAACAAATCCTTCGCATATCCAATATTCTATCAGCCCCTCCTTCGTTATCTCATAATCTTCCGGAAACAAAGAACAATACAAGAAGCACGATTTGACATTTTCATCCTCTAAACCATCATAACTAAACTTCAAAATGGACAAAATTTTCTTTTCCATACCCGGAAACTTGTGGCTAGACGAGTTGAGAACATTAACAGCATAACGCCATTCGTGTACATCTTCTTTATATGCCATGGCTTTGCCAATAACATTGAGTGCAAGTGGCAAGCCATAACATTTCTCAACAATTTTTCTTGCAAGCGTTGGAATATCTTCATGGCTCTTTAGTTTGACTTCTCCAACTATTGTTCGAAACAGTTCCCATGCTTCATCGGAAAACAAACACTCAACTTTCAGCTCATCGTCAGCTTTCATGTCTTTGCAAACTTCCTTCGAACGTGTGGTGAAAACTATCTTCGCTCCATTTTCACAAGTCGGATGTGGAACACCGATCTTGGTCAGATCTACCTCACTCCATAGATCGTCTAATAACAACACAAATTTCTTCTTTCTGCTAAGGATATTGTATATGGAAGAGGATTTCTCCTCCTCTGTTTCTCTTTTCCATTCTTTGTCATTACGCAATCTTCCCAGAATCTGATTCTGAATGCTCTCATTTTGAAAATCTTTAGAGACCACAACCCATATCACAACATCAAACTTATTCACCTCTTCACTGACCAATTCACTTATGGGTTCATTACTATTTGGTTGTACCCGGAGAGCCTCTTCAAGGAACTTGTTGTTAATACGAGACAAAAGGGTGGTTTTCCCAACTCCCCCCATGCCATAAATACCTAAAGTTTTCGTATGCTCACCATTCATGAGGCTGTTCCATGCCTTTTCAACCATTGAATCCAAACCAATTGTGGTTTCAATATGTTTCTTCTCCACCTTTGGTACAGGAGGTTTGTCCGCCACCACTTGAAATACTCCTTCAGATAGAAGCTCTTTGATCTCATCCAACTTCTTCGATACCTTTTTACCATACTCGCAGCTTGATATGCAGTCGTTAGAACAATATCCAAATAGACACAATCGTCCAATTTCAGTTGATTCAGCCTCCTCAAGCAGAACATTGACCTCGGACTCAATATCTGCTACCCTTGAAAACCATGTTTGGACTTGAGCAAGCCGCTGCAGCCCTTTATCTTCTTCTGTGGAAACTTCCTTGTCAAGTTCTTTTTGCTTGTCTTTGAGATCTTGCATTGTCTTCCGCAGATCCTTGAGATTAGCCTCCATCATGTGAATGTAATTTCCATCACCAAATATGCAACTCAACGTGGTCTGGTTACATAGAAACGATAGAATGTTTTCCATCTTCCTCAAACTTTCAGAAGGAAACTAAAACAAACTCGCTGCTTTTGATGAATGAGCAAGAGAAAGAGAGAGGGAGACCAATAATGTAATTGAGTTGAAGAGAGAACAGTGAGTCAAGACTGAACGATAGTGAACAATCTACACCAATAATTTAGATGAGAGAAGTTTCATATCCACAAAATGATGGTATTGACTATTGACCATAAATATGAAGAGCAGAATTCTCTATCCACTAATTGAGTTCCTGTTGATTCAGTCCATCCAAAAACCGAACTATATTGGCAAAAAAAAAAATACTAACTTGTGAATTGAACCGGAATTGACCAAAAAAATAACTCAAGACAGCAATAATAATTCAGAAACCGGTGAAGTTTGTTTTGTCCTCTGATTCAGATTTGCTGGTTTGGTTCTCTTCTGATCTGAGTTGCGATGCGTTAAAAAATTTAGTTTTAATAATATATACTTTTAAATATAGAAGTTTAAAATGCGTTAAAAGTTTTATTTTCTTGCATAAGTATAATATATAATTTTAATATGTTACAAGAAATGGCGATATTTTTAATTACTTTTTGTTCGTACTTTTAAACTTTTATATGAAAAATATATTTGTGAAGTCATAATTTGAGATTTGTTAATAATTTTATTTTGAAATAGATGGTAATATTATATAATTTATATTAATCATTTACTTATAGTATGATCATATAATATGCTTACTGATTTACATTGTAACACCGGTCTCATCGACACTTGAGAACGGCGTGTCACTAACCACCTCACATAACTCAAATACCTCAATCCTCAATGTCTTATAACTAATGTACCTCAAATGCTATATGTATAAAATAAAATACGAAGAAAACGTAAAATCCCAAAGAAGCACCCGTATCGTTATAAGCATAAACTACTTGTCTGTCTCACCTGAAAAGCTGAAAATGGAAGAAAGAGGGGTGAGTAATAGGGGAGTCACTCAGTGAGGTATGGGATGCTAATCATAAAAACGCAAGTTTGATCATAGCACGCCACACACGGAAACTACACTAAACATGGACAATCACGGTACCTAAAGTACCCAGAAAAAAATGTCATACGGCCAGAGCCTGTAGCCAGTCTTATGGGATAGTGCCCAACCACACCACCTGTAGACGTTTTATCGATCTGCCTGAGGTACTGACAACCGATCGACGCAATTGCCAGTACCCCGCCTCAAACAACTTGCAACGCAAGTACAGAAGTCACGTCTCTGTACCCCCGCAATCCCTAACGACCCACATAGTCGACTAATCCTAGCTCTAGAATGTATAAAAGAATCAATTAACAATTTAATGCACAGGCAATGGGTTGAATCTTCTATATTCATAAGTCCAATTTACAAACAAAACTACATAGACTCGATCAAGGAAACGAACACATTTAGTATTATTCTCTATATATGGCGCTTTTTGACGAAAAATACGGTAGTCTGCGGAAAAGCCCTCACCTTAGCCAAAACGGATGATAATTGCGGCTTCTGAACTTCGGATGCTTGAACGGGTGCCAAAACTGAAAGCAGAACGAGAAATCGAGTGAGGACGATTTTTGAACGGTGGAAAATGGTTAACTAGTCAAGGGTCAAAGTCAACGGTTAAACCGGTCAACCCAGTCAAACCGGACCAGACCCGACCCAGACCCAAACCCGGAAAAACCAAACCTATTCGATCTACCTAAACCGACCTAGACTAAACTAAAACCGAAGAAATCTAGATAAGGACAAGAACGGAAAGAGGAAGGAGATGAAAAACTTACTAGAAGACTCGCAAGAACTTCTCGGAAACTTGACTGGAAGCTCACCGGAAACTTGGCAGAACTCACCGAAAAAATTCACTAAAAATATTTACCAGTGATTGGTCGTCGGATGATCCGACAACAACTGACCACTGGGGCACTGCTTTTTCTTGGTGGAGAAAAAGAGATGGGAAGAGCTCCTTATATAAGAAAGGGAGGGAGAGGTGAAGATTACAAACTTCCAATGTGGAACATTGTTAAAAAAAAAGGATTTTGGGCTTTTTAATTTATTTGGGCTTGAATTGAGCAAAAGAAATATTTAATATGAGATGGGCTGGAATAGGGATGTTACAATTCTTCCCCACTAACGAGGAATTCGTCCCCGAATTCAAGTCCTGATCCGACTGGCTGATTTGCTCCTCAAAAGCTCTAGGTATCAAATCTTTATTTGAGTCTTGGTCTCACATGCTTTCCAGAATTCAGACTCTCTCCCAATAAACTCTGACTATCAAGTCGTTTTCTCCTGGATTTCCATTTCAAGATGCTCCATAACCGCCACTAGTTGGCTAGACACACACAACTTTTTCTGACATCACTTGGCGTCTGCTTCAAAATTGGCTCTGGCCCTCTAACAATCTTCCTGAATGCAACACGAATTTAAAACAGANCAATCTTTTTGAATGCAACACGAATTTAAAACAGAACTTTCTTGTTCGTGTGGATCTCTTGAAAAAAATAATACCCCCTTCGGCTCCTCGGATATATACTCTCTTTCTCCAACTCCACTCCACTCCATCTCATGGTAACCGACTCATCCTTAAAATCTTATCAGATAGTTTATCTCCATTGCTGCTACATCTTTGATAAAACCAACTCCCCAGAGTTCGACTCGTACATCTCGATGAATGACAGAAGCTCTCCTTGTTTTTTTTTTTTTTGAAAAAATCTGTCTACCCTTTGGCTCAAACACAACCTAGATGAACAACACTCGACAAGGGCCCGGCAACATACGAAACAATGCACAGCTCTGGTATCCAATAGGCTTTAAGCTGCATACCCGTAGCGACAAACGACCAACACAAATACAAATTAATAATTCCCACATAAGAGACATACTCGAAACCACAAACTCAAATCTACAATCTCAACATAACAATCGGGTCTCTTTCATGGTCTCCAATAAAAAATACTCGCGACAATAGCTTGGCGCCTGGGTGGTGGCAGAAACAATTCTGAACTCACTGCGAACAATTCCTTGAAATAAGAACATGCTAACCACAACTGAACAACTCGGTCTAACTTCTGGTGTTGCAATCTAACTGACGGTGACGTTGACAACGAAAACAACACGGTGGAAATCCCAACAGCTCCGACACATTGCTATATCCTGAATAAGTCTTACCAAGCTTTGACTGAGCCACCTTGAAGAAATAATGTTTCTCCCCCATCTCTGCCTCATGAACAAAAGTCTTCTCAACCAATCGATTGGACTGGTGTAAACCCGTACGACATCACGGTTACAAATATCCACTTGTTGCCATTCAAGAACCTCCTGAATAAATCCTTATTGGCTATGATTCCCCAGAAAATTTGCAATGACGACATAAATCATACTCGTACCCCCTGATAGTCCTAGTGTCTTAAGAAAAGTGCTTAAAAGCATTGGCATTCCTGCCCCTGGCTTCACAAGGAAAGAACGTCCTGTCAAACTCCCTCTAGAGTGATTGTAGGTTAATTCACAACAGCCGTGACTACTCTCAGCAACTCCCTTTACCCAGAGAAGAACATCATCCCAACCCATCTCATTTGAATTATTTCTTTTGCTCAATTCAAGCCCAAATAAATTAAAAACCCCAAAATCCATTTTTTTTTAACAATGTCCCACATTGGAAGTTTGTAATCTTCACCTCTCCCTCCCTTTCTTATATAAGGAGCCATTCCCTTCTCTTTTTCTCCACCAAGACAAAGCAGTGCTTTGCCCAGTGGTCAGTTGTTGTCGGATCATCCGACGACCAATCACTGGTAAATCTTTTTAGTGAATTTTTTCGGCGAGTTCTGCCAAGTTTCCGGTGAGCTTCCAGTCAAGTTTCCGGGAAGTTCTTACGAGTCTTCTAGTAAGTTTTTCATCTCCTTCTTCTTTCTGTTCTTGTCCTTATCTAGATTTCTTCGGTTTTAGTTTAGTCTAGGTCGGTTTAGGTAAATCGAATATGTTTGGTTTTTCCGGGTTTGGGTCTGGGTCGGGTCTGGTCCGGTTTGACTGGGTTGACCGTTTTAACCGTTGACTTTGACCATTGACTAGTTAACCATTTTTCGCCGTTCAAAAGTCGTTCTCACTCGATTTCTCGTTCTGATTTCAGTTTTGGCATCCGTTCAAGCATCCGAAGTTCAGAAGCCGCAGTTATCATCCGTTTTGGCTAAGGTGAGTGCTTTTCCGCAGAATATCGTACTTTTCATCAAAAAGCGTCTTAGATAGGATTTGGTATTAAATGTGTTTCGTTTCTCTCCAAGAGTCTAATTAGGATTTTTTGTAAATCGGACTTAGGAATTTAGTGGATTCAACCCATTGAATGTGCATTAAATTGTTAATTGATTCTTTTAAACTTGTTAGGCTTAGGAATAGTGGATTTGTGGACGTTAGGGTTGCGGGGGTACAGAGACGTGACTTCTGTACCTGCGTAACGCCCCAACCGCCCCTACCGGTGAGTCACCCTCCCTCAGTCGGGTTCGTGGGCCCCACCCCTATCCGACGGTCGGTGCGTTAATTTCCAGGAGGCTCGAAAGTCATGATATACTGACCCTGCAATCACCACGTGACGTTCCCCGTGTTTTGGCCTCACTCACACGGTACCGCGATTGACTTCCCGGTAGGTCACCCATCCTTCCACTACTCCAGCTTAAGCACGCTTATTCTATCGGGGTGGTTAACCGAAAAGGTAAGTGCACTTTGGTAATATATGTAGCCAAATCAATTCCTTTAACCTCTCCTACATATGTTTCCATATATACCAGCAATCGGGATGTTACATATATATTCATATTGATAGTTTCAAATATTAAATATTGTACCATTTTATTTAAACGAAAAAACTTATTTTAGTTTGGAGAATGCAATTTCACATTTATAAAAAATAAAATAGGCTAACTCGTCAAAAACTGTTCAAATCAAATAATTATAATTTGACGAATCAACATACAAAAAAAAAGTTATTTGGTGAAATAATTGTGTTGAAGTACTAAAAAAGTATGACCCATTATTTTGAGATTATATGTATGTATACATGTACACATATATATAACTGGTTTTTAGTATATCATATGTTGTAGTATTCTAATTTTGTACAATATTTTATCTTATATAAAATAATTATTTTATTTTAAACGAAATTAATTTCACATTTATGAAAATAACCAGTTTATTTATTTTTATGTATTAAATCTATATATATAATAAAATTTTATTGCACAAAATCGTTTTACAAAATATCTAAAATATAATACTTGAAATATGTTTAAAATGAAATTTATATTCTATTTGATTTAAAAAGATATTCTGAGATTTTGTTTTAATTTAGTTCGGATTTAAATTTTAATCATAATTGATTTTATTATTTGACTAAAATACCTATAATGAATAATTGAAAAAACAATTAAAACACAATGACATTTTGTGTAATATAATACATGGCCAAAGGTTGTTTCTATAATGTAACATGTATTAATAGTAGGGTGATAGAGGTGAATATACACCAATAGTTAAAAAATTAGGTGTGTGGCAGTTGAAAATTGAAAATTTGAAAGTTGGTATTTTGCTGACCTTTTTATCCATAAACTTTGAGTTAATTACAAAGTTGCCATTGTCGCCGACACTATTCATCAATGATCGGTAACACTATTCATCACATGCTAACTCTAATATCAAATAACATTAACGTGTTAAAACTACATCATTGAATATAGTTATCACGTAAATATTGTTAGCACATAAATAGAGTTAGCATATAAATGTTGTTGGCATGTAAATCTAATTATCATTTCATGTTATGTAAAATGTTAGCATCATATATAACATGTTAACTCCAAATATCAGCTAATGTTACCATGCTAACAAAAACTTGTAAACATTTACATTGATTGTTAAAGTGCTAATAATAATATAAGATATTTATATAGAAATTTAACGTGTTAATAATAATAACTGTTAACAAACAATCTTTTTGGTATCTTATGTGCTAACATTTATGTGCTATTTATGTTATACAAAATATTACCATGGTAACATGGACAACGTGTTAACAATCATAGCATGCTAACAAAGATATCGCGATAACTTTATGTGATAACTCGGTTATCATATCATACATAATTTACGTTAACATATATAATATGTTACTTATGTTATATAAAATGTTAGCATGATGTCTTCTTCTTCTTTATCTCTCTCTCTTCCCTCTCTTTCCTTCTCCCCCTCTATCTCTCTCTCTCTCTCTCTCCTCTTTCTCTTCCTCTCCGGTCGCCACCGCCGTGAATAACATCACCACTGTGACCAATATTTTCACTATCATCCGCCATCATTTTCATCACCACCTCAATACGATTACCGTTATCACCGCGGTAAAGAATCATCGTTATGTCCGCCGTAACGAATACACCACCGTCGTCACTATTAATAACGAGCTAACATACAATAATAATGTGCTAACAATTGTGTTAATTATGTTATATAAAATGGAAGCATGTTAACATGGATAACGAGTTAACAATGATAGCATGCTAACAAAGATAACATGATAACTCTATATGTTAATTCAGTTATCATATCATACATAATTAACGTTAACATAACTTATATGTTATATGGAATGTTAGCATGCTAACAATAATCGATAACTATTAATCATCATTGGAGAACGGTTCAATGCTAATGTGCTAATAACATTAGTGTGCTAACAATCCAATGTTAGCGTATTAACAATAACAGCGTGGTAACAATAATAACGTACTACCTAATATAGCAACATGTTAACATGCTAACAATAGTACATATTACTTATTATAAGATACCAATAATCGATAACTATTAATCATCACTGGATAATAACAAATGTTAGTGTGTTAATAATATTAGTGTGCTAACGATCCAATGATAGCCTGCTAACAATATTAGTAGTATTGTCGATAATCATTAATATTATCTCGTACTATGTTAACCACAATATCAAATAACATTAACGTGTTAACATTATATCATTGAATATTTTTATGACGTAAACATTGTTCGAACATAAACAGTGTTAGCATATAAATGTTGTTAGCATGTAAATATAATTATCATTTCATGTTATGTACAATGTTACCATCATATATAACATGTTAACTCAAAATATCATCTAATGTTAACATGCTAACAAAAACTTGTAAACATTTACACTGATTGTTAACGTGCTAAAAATAATATAAGATATTTATATAGAATGTTGACGTGTTAATAGTAATAAATGTTAACAAACTATCTATTTTTGTATCTTCTTCTTTATATCTCTCTCTCTCCCCTATTTCTACCTCCATTTTCAGTTGCCACCACCTTCAATAGCATCATCACGGTCACTGGTGCTTTCACCATCATCCGCTATCATTATCGTTACCACTTCGCTACAATGATAGTTATTACCGTCTACCATCACCACCACCGTAACATAATCATCGCCACCGTCGTTGTAATACCCCGGTATAGAGCTGAAAATACCTTCAGACCGAAATAAATTCGGAAGGATG
>OVBB01000852.1:3592-17768 GCA_900406415.1 Isatis lusitanica
AAAATTACAAGAATCTAGTTTTACAACATATTAACCCATAAAACACTCATACTGATATGTTAATCGACTTTAATCAACGGTAAAACTATAAAAATAAACATTAAAGTTATGTAATCTATACTATTATTTGAGAATACGCTTAAGTGAAATTTTCTGATTTGTTTTAATTTTATTGGCTGATGGTGACTGGATAATGATGATGTGGAATGCTGACTCACTGTTGACATGGCAGACGAAAAATGTGACGTGGAAATGTGGTTGGCCAAAACCTTGACAACTCAAAAAACACTAATACACCTAATTACACACTACTTTATGCATGAAAACAGACAATTATATTTAGTTTCGTATATTGTATGACAAAGCACGAATAATTCATATGAAACTCACATTGTCATATTTATTTTTGTGATACAATTGCTTATGTTAGATATATCATATTTTTTTCATTTGTATTTTATGTGGACGATCCATTTAATCTTCTATACTATAAAATTTTAGTTGAATGATCCATTTTTATACTATAACATTTTAATCTTCTATACTATAACATTTAAGGTGAATGATTCATGCAAATCTACTATTTTGAAGAATCACTATCATTATAAAACTCATATTGTCATATTTATTTTTTGTGATACATATTTTTGTTAGATATATCATATTTTTTGTTTGTATTTTATATGGACGATCCATTTATCTTCTATACTATAAAATTTTAGTTGAATGATCCATTTTTATACTATAACATTTTAATCTTCTATACTATAACATTTTAGGTGAATGATTCATGCAAATCTACTATTTTGAAGAATCACTATCATTATAAAACTCATATTGTCATATTTATTTTTTGTGATACATATTTTTGTTAGATATATCATATTTTTTGTTTGTATTTTATATGGACGATCCATTTATCTTCTATACTATAAAATTTTAGTTGAATGATCCATTTTTATACTATAACATTTTAATCTTCTATACTATAACATTTTAGGTGAATGATCTATGCAAATCTACTATTTTGAGGAATCGCTATCATTAAAAACTCATATTGTCATTTTTTTTTTTTACATTTTCTTATGTTAAATATATCATATTTAGTTTCGTATATTATTTTATGTGCATAATCCATTAAATATTATTAATATATTTTTTTAGGTGAATGATCCATGCAGTACTACTATTTTTTAGGAACCGTTATCATTTTAAAACTATTCTAAATTTACTGTTACCAGGTATCGTAATCATAGGCAAATGATTAGTGATTATCGTTTTGACTGATAACTGTTTTTAGGAAATAAAATATGTTATTATTTTGTTAAATCTCTAAATAACTAAATGTAATATGCATCGTTGAATAGGGTATCAGTATATTACTGTCTAAGCAAATTAGATTTTATTCTATAATTTGATTTCGGAAAGTAGTTATTGTGGCATAGTTATACGGAGTATTTTTAGCGGTTTTGTAATAAATAAATTCCCTTATTTAATATTTAGCGGTTATGTTATGGATTTCAATTCCATATTTGCTAGAGCGTATTTCCATCGTTACAATTATGTAAACTTTGCAATCTCTTATAATATTTTGAAAAAAAAATCAAATTAAATGCGAGTGACGGGATTAATTTTCCGGAGTCAACCACGATCTTAGAATTATAAACTTCTAGGTCAGAAACAAACTCCTATAAATATAGAGGTTGGCAAATCTATATTCTATACTTCTGACTATCTTATTTCGTTATGGCTTTGGTAAAAAAATCTACTATTCAATATTCATGTGTATGTGATTTGGTAATGGTAAGCGAAACTCAAAAGATAAGGGTTAAGATTATTAACCTTTGAAAACTGTGAAATTCGAAGACTGGTCAGTCCATGGAAATCGTCTTCGTCGACGAAAAGGTGACTATTATTATTACACATCTTGATTTTCCTTTGATAGATCTTTATATTTCTGCACAAACATATTTGTCCCTTCTTATCGACGTTTCCACATTTTTATCATGGAACGAGGTTGCATACCTCGATAGAGAGTTCTTTTGTGCAGAAATATAAAGAACTTCTCAAGGAAGGTCAGTCTGTCTCCATCAACGCATTTGGTTTGAAAGATTATGGTGGTGAATTCCGCACAAGTCCAGTTGAATACAAACTGTGTCCACTAAGGACATCCAGCGTTAAACCATGTGATAATTTCTTAGAAGAAGTCCCCGACAAGTATTTTATTGATTTCAGTAAAATACTTAATTCTGATTACGATAGAAGCACACTGGTCGGTAAGCATCACTATAATTTAAGTACTTCCGATATTGGTCAAGTACCAAATAATCAGTGTTGGTGCAATAGAGTATGTTTAAAAGCAAGATTTCGTTTTTTAAATTGTGCAGATGTTATTGGTGAAATAATCAGCGTTAGTGTAATGGAGGATGTGAAGACAAAGAACAAGTCGAATACTTCTTCTAAGCTTCAATTCGTGCTACGTGACCCAAAGTATGTTTAGGAAACAATAACTTGTTTCCTAGAAATATAAAATTAAACTTTTTTGGTACGAAGTAATTGATAGTTGAAAGTTTTATTTATATTTGTTTGTTTGTCTAGCGAGTACACTCTAAAATTCACTCTTTGGGGTGAACATGCAAAAAAAAAAACCATTGCATATACTCAGAAGCACATGCAGACTATTGTGATATGTGTAATGCGTTTCGTGAGTGTGAAGTCCTACAAAGGTATTTGGTGTGTTTTTTTTAAACTTGATATTCAGTGACTTCATGTTGTTGTGCCTTTTTTGTTTTTGATTATTCCATCAGGTGAGATTACTATCTCCAATGCATTCAGTTCTACTCAGATTGTGTTTGATCCTAAAACCGATCGGGTTTTGAAGTTCAGAGAAATGTATGATTTATTAATGATTATTAATATAACAACATAATATTGGAGAACTAACATATCATTTTATTTTAGTTTATTAAATGCACATCATATCGGAGAACTAACATATCATCTTCCTCTTGATCTTTGTATTAGGTTACTATTGAATATCATGATGATGTAATAATCTAGAAAAGTGTTAAAAAAAGGAAAAAAAACAAAGACAACAGATTCAGACAAGATCTAAACTGGGTTTGGATTAAAGATTCCTAATTTGATGCAAATTTCACATCAAGATGAAGCTTAAACCAATTCAAACACTAAAAGAGGAGGGGAAAGATTATAGATTTATGAAGAAATCACTATAAATGGACATATATATCGAGATTTTGTGTAATAGAAACTCAAGCTTATGCTAAAACCTAAAGAGATATGGGTAATTAAAGCCCGTCCGATTGGTTTCACGCAGACAAAGAGATGCTGAATTAATAGCTGATTGAATCAAACAGCCATTATCTTCTCTGAGTTCTGCTCTCACTGAGCTAACGACGAACGTTGCAGTTCGACGGTGACGGAGTACGGTGGCCGGAAAGTGCAGGAGTGGAACACATAGACTTTGCATCAGTGATGATTACCGCTGACGAAGAAGACATCAACACCTCTGAGGGAACCAGATAATTAAGAAACAAATTTATGAAAATGAACAATAATTAGCTTTCTGGTTCCGGAGATCGAGTTGTGTGAAGTTCACGGTGGCGAGAACAGCATGGTGGTTTCAGAGGTTCTCAGCTCCGTCGGGAGTAACCGTAGTGAAGAAGCCATGGAAGACTGTGTCGTATAAATGGAGGATTTGAGGACTGTGGGTGAAGAAATCGGAACTGTACCAGGTAATGCGAAGAGAAGACAGTTGGTTAATAAAAGTCTTCTTCTCTGTTAGAAAGGAAGTGATCAGAGAAGAGAGAATGGAAGAAGAAGGAGCCATTGTGTGAGTGGGAGAGAGTGGACGTGATCGGAGAACAGAGAACGAAGAAAGAAGAAGAAGAAGAATGCAGTTGATGAGGGTAACCAAGTAATTAACTTATTTCTGGTGCTTAAAATAAATCAAAACAAAATTGTTATGAATCGTTTGGTTTAATAGACTCAATACAGACCGACCCAAGTAGAAGTTATTTCCATAACCGGTCCTTAGGATAAATAGATATTTTCCTAATTAGACATGAAATAGGTTAATAGTATATTTTCATATTTGGTCCTTGTGTAAACACTATATAAAGAGACCTTTGGTCATAATTAATAATACACAGAATACAAGTTATTCACAACACGTTATCAGCACGAAAGCTCCTAAACCCTTAAACCCTAAACAGCAACCGAAATTTTAAAGAGTCATATCTTTCAACCGTCAGGAACCAGAAGGCGATCTAGATATCAAATCGAAGCCCTCGACGATATGAATCTACCGGTGAAAACCGCTTGTCGATTCGACATCGGACGCGCTCTCACGCACGCACAGTGCACGACGATCTACCAAATAAACTAGATCCGATTTTCTCCTTCTTTAACCAACAGCCTCTCCAGCTTTTGGTGATCGATCCTTGGCGTTTGTAGCGGTTAACTGAGGTCTTTAGCTCCCAGTTCATGTTCATTCAACATCCTAAGGTGTTAAGGTAATCTCAAAGCTAAGAATTAGAGCAAATCGAATTGGACTAAGAAGAATAAGAAACCCTAAAATCAATCTCTCTCTAGAACTTGTTTTTTCATGTTTAAACCATCATCTGAACTTGGATCTAAGCAAATATCAAGACCACTAAAATCGGCTATGTGTTTAAACTTGTTTGATCTCTCAAAACATGAAAATCGAATTTGACCTAAGAAACCCTAAAAATCGGTTCTATGATAAAATCTTGTCTTGATTTTGATTGTTTGCTTGTCTTGCTTGATCATACTTGAATTCAATAGCTTGTTCTGCTTAAGATTGAAAATCGAACCATGCATATTGATGTTAAAACCGAATGGAACCAACCATTGAAATCGTATGTGTTGCATATCATGTTCTTGTAAATCGGTTATCTTGTGTTCTTGAGTTAGGTTGCTAGATCAAAGTTTGTTCTTGTTCGGCCATAATTAAAAATCGAAAATACCTAGGGAAAGAGAAGCATGAAAATCGTGTATGGTATTGCCAAACCCTAATCCTAACCCAAATAAGAAGATCTAATCCCTTCCTTTTAGTAAAAATGAAAGTTTTAGAAATATCCTTTTCCTTTAAGGAAATATCATTTTCCTTTAAGGAAATATCCTTTTCCTTTAAGGAAATATCATTTTATTAGTTTTTCCTTTTCTTAATGGTTTAGGATTAATTTTTAAGTAAGGATTTAATTAAAAATAGAAAATACCAAGTGCATAAAACCATTAATAAAAATCGGCCATATAATTAAATTATTTGATTGCACAAATTGTTTGATTGATTACAAAGCTTAAAATCGGATGATCCAAAACCGTTCATATTCATAAGGTCCGGATTTTGTTGTAAAGCCCTAAGTGAAAATTTGATGCATGACCGGCCATATTCCTAAGGTCCAGATCATATTTAAAGTCATAACTGAAAATTGTTGGATATTTTCAGATGTTTAAAGACAACTCAGATTACGCGGTCCTAAGTCTCTCCGGATATAATTTCCTAGAATGGGAAATAGGCACTAGAGATGCTCTGAAAACTAGGGGACTCGGAAGATGCATCACACATGGCCATCGAGAAATAGAAAGCCAAAGGGAAAGAGCCATAACAATTATGCGCTTCCATCTCACTGAAAAACTGAGAGACAAGTACCAAAAGGTTAATAACCCATTTAAACTTTGGATTAAGTTGGGTAAAAGGTTCTCAATGGTACTGTGGCTAAATTCCACGGAAGGATGGAAGACTCTCAGTTTCCGGGATTATGAATCCGCGGATGCATATCACTCTGCCCTCATGAAAATCGTCTATGGCCTCAGGCTATATGACGAAGTGGTAACAGATCAGGATCTTTTGGAAAAGACCATCTCCACATTAAACCCGCGAGATATAATCTTAAGGCTCAAGGCCAAAAGTTTCACCACATATCATGATCTATACCAATACCTCAGAAGAGGGCAGAGGACCAAAGAACTCATCAAAGAATGTGATGAAGTACTAAGAAGGTGCGATGAGATGGATAATCCTGGAACAAATGACGAGGAATAAACCTCGTACTGTGAGGGCAGTTCAAAAGTGGACTAAGATTCCGAAATTTTAAGTTTTTCCATTTCTTGTTACTTTTATTTGTGTTTTGGATTTATGTCTTTGATTTCATTTCTTTGGTGTTTAATGAATAATAATTTTTAAGGCTTTAAGACATAAATACTTGTGGGCAAGCATAAGTACTATAGCAGGACCGGCCAACCTTATTTAAGGTTTCGGCCATGCCAACATTTTAATGAGGCATCATCCCCAAGCGTATTACAAAGATCCTTGGTTGCATCGGGTTCGGTCATTTCGTCCAAGGGGGAGTGTTATGAACCATTTGGTTTAATGGACTCAATACAGACCGACCCAAGTAGAGGTTATTTCCATAACCGGTCCTTAGGATAAATAGATCTTTTCCAAATTAGACATAGAATAGGTTAATAATATATTTCCATATTTGGTCCTTGTGTAAACACTATATAAAGAGACATTTGGTCATCATTAATAATACATAGAATACAAGTTATTCACAACAAAAATTCATTTTATAAGAAGAATTTTTTAGATTTGGCTAAGACCAAGTCCATCAGAGTATCATGAGGTGTTCATAGACAAGGACGGACGCACGTTATGAGGGGTGGGGCAAGTGCCCCATACTAAATCTATAAATAAAATATTTGTGTATATGTATCATGTTTTTATTCACTAGTTCAACTGGTTTTGAAGTTATATACGTTCATCCTACATGGGTTCAAATTCCATCTTTGCTTTCTATTGCATTTTTTTCTAAAAAATTCTTATTTTTTTTCTTTTTTATTAATATTCAAAACATAATTTATCTTTTCTTCATTTTTCGTTTTTTTTTCTAAACAGTTCTTCATTCTATATACAGATTTTCCTTCATTTTATTGTTTCTTCCAAAATTAAAAAATATATTTTGTTCAAGTTGGACATTTTTAATTGATTTTAGTCAAATTTATACTTTTTCTTCTATTTTAGTTGATTTAAGTTAAGTTTTGATTTTTTCTTTCAACTTTATATAAAATAATAATTGACAACAATATACAGATAATAAATTAATATATGTAATACACAATTTTATGTTAATAGCACCAAAAATAGATATTTAGTATTTAAAAAATGAATCTATCCTTTTTAGTTTAGTTAAAAATAAAATCAAAAATTTATAATAAATTATGTAATATAAAATTATTAAGTTGTGCCCCGCATCAATTTATATTCTGGATCCGCCTCTCATCATAGACCCAAAAATTCTGAAAAATAAACATAAACAATTTAGTGGGTCCCACAAAAGTAGTGAACTCGTCTCGTATGGGTTTAATTTTAAGAGACCCTCTCTCCTCCGTCTCGCCACGTGTTGTCAAGCATTGACTAAATTTTTTTTTTCGACTTATAAAAAAAAAACTAAAAGTATTTTTTTTTGGAAACCCAAATGGGGTTCACTGATGTGGATGTCCTTAGAAATCGAGGGACTTTTGAGGCGATGTCTCGAGTTCCAAGCTATCACCTTGTGAAGATTAACCATTCAAAGTGCTAGAGCAGATCAATGACAATGCATACCGACTAGACTTTCTAGGTGAATACACAATGTCTCATAGTTTTTAATGTAACCGATTTGTCTCCATGTGATGCAGACCATCCAGTTTTGAGGAAAAACATTTTCAAGAGAAAAGGAATGATGAGGCCATCGACCCAAACCATGACCAAACACCCATACATGTGGTCCGAGAAGCTCCCATGACACAGTCTAAAACAAGAAGACTTAGGGAAGGCTTCAACGTAGCTGTACAAGGCCTACTAGATACCTTTGAAGCAGAAGAACTCACACCATTCCAGCCGGACACCAAGCCCCCCCAAACAACAAGATAGCAATGGTAAGACTATCTTATTGGCAGGTACCAAGTACAATGCAATAGAACCTCAGGTAGAAGACCTCGTACTAGGACTTCAAGAGCTCACAATTGAAGGCGTAGACGAGACTAAAGAAGAAGGCAACAACAAGGAACACACCAAGGAAGGCCTGCACCAAGATCAAGTCAAGTTCATCCGACCATGAATCATGCCACACCAAAACCAGGTATTTTCCATTTATACAATTTGTGCAGATCAGAAGACCAGCCCAATGGCTAAGGAAGCTCAGCCAAGCATCTGAGGTGCCAAGATCAAACCGCACCAAGCTCTTTCTTCTTCTTTTTTTTTAGGTAGTTTCCTTTTTTTGGCCTTAAGCCACAAATGTTAGTTTGCGTTTTCTTTATTTCTTTTCTTTGGTCCTGTCGTTTAGAGTCTTTCCTTTCTTTGAGTCGACCATTAGGTCTCAGCTGAAGAGCATATTAATAAGGCTCCCATGCAGCTTTGTAAGACACAACTTTTTACCATAATCAATAAACGCAGTTCTTCTTCAAGCACTCGCCGACGAGCTCTTGAGAAAACTTTTGTTCTTGTTCTGTGTGGAATCACTTAGAGCTAGAGCCGTGAGCAGTATCAGAGATCCTCCCATCATCTCTGTGGTGCCCTTCGGTCCACTTCACAACTCATACATTCGGTCCAAGAAGAGAGAACGTAATAGCCAGCTTGTTCGATCCCATCCCTCAAGGCGTGTTCATCAAGTCTTGAGTCCATCATTCGCCCACCCATTGAACCACGAGAGAGAGCGTCAAATCTAGTTCGTGATTCCCATTCCACCACCTATCCAAAAATACTGGTCTTGATCGAGGTTAATATCAGAGCTCATAGGTGTTCAAGGCTTGGAGAAAATCGACTTCAAACTTAAGGAAAAGAAAGTTGAACAATTCTTAGTTTCACCCCCTGTGTTGAACCTCTAAATACACCTCCCTTCTAAAGACCAATCAAAGTGTCACATCATTGTTAGCAAAACAAATGAATTAATAGAGTTAAAATTAATTCAAAACTAGTTACGACAAAAAAGAAAAATAATTGAGAAAACAAAAATCACGTTAACAGAGATGAGACGTCGTTTTCTTCATTATTTTCATTGAAGAACTGCGGTTGTTCTTTCTTCTTCGCCAAATTCAATTCGTTGATGTAATCAACAAATTTGATATCCAGATTTCCACCAAACCAAGCTTTACTTCCAATTCTCTGAGGAGCATCGGTGCTCTGGTGGGTTCGTGATCAAGAAAGCGACATCTACAAAAAGATTGTAATCACTAATTGACCTATCATTTGCCAAGAAGATATTAGTGATCATATCGTCTTCATCAAGTTGCATTAAGTAAAAAAAAAGATGCATTATCCTCTTTCTTTTTTTGAAAAGTACTCCAAAACTGCTCCAGCATCTCCCTTTTTCATTGCTGCCATTCGCTTACTATAGATGTAATTGCGATAGTCTTTCTCCAGAAAATCCAGATTTGTTCGCCCCCTACTTTTTACTCATTTTGTCAACAATTGCGTTTACTGAAATTTCTGATATCTTGCCATCATCACCATGTTGTTTTTGAGAAATAGAGATTGCTTGGTTGCCCTTCAGAAAATTCTTGATCGGTGTCCTCACTAAATCATAGTTATGATTCGGCTCAAAAGTTACAATATTGTAATTACCGTTCTTCTGAAGGTAGCAATACATGCGAGCATCACAACTACACCTTTTCATTGGTCGTTGATAAGCTCTCTTGACCCTAGGTTCATGTCTAAACCCATGTTTTGAGCATATATAAACAATCCTTACTATATTCTCGTTTTTTTCTTGTAGTCCATTGTTTGTTTACATCGAAACCATGATTGGCTTCATATTTACTATAAGCTTTATATGCAGACTCATCAGAATTAACATCCATTCCAACACATGGTATATATTTTATTCTTATTTATATTGTTTGCCTCTAAAACATCACAATCTTCAGTTTGAAATTGGTCCTGGTTGTTGCCTATGTCTTCTGATTTATCAAAATCACTGAGTGAAGCATCATCATCACTGACTGAAGCATCATCATCACTGACTGAAGCATTGTGTTCACTGACTGAAGCACCATTGTCACTGAGTGAATCATCTTTTTCCTCGTTTAAAAACTCATCCAGATTTTGACTTAACAAACTAGATTCACCTGAGACCAGATCCATTCTGATTACCAGGAACAGTTTCTTGACCACTTAAATGACTACTCTCCATTGCAATCTGCACTTAAGCGATCATATAAATCATGCCAACAATTACCATATACTGAAAGCAGCAACTATATAGAAAAATACAAACAACAATCAAAGATTATCTTAGATAACATAAAACATTAGAGTTGAACTTAACGGAGATTCTAAAGAATTGACGTGGTTTGACAACTCAATTGGATATCTAGACTTGACCTTATTCATGTGACGTGATCGGAAACATATAACAATTAGATATAGACTTGACCTTATTTTAATAATACTATCACGACATATAGCAGCATATAAAAATTAGATATCTAAACTTGACCTTATTTATGTGACGTGATCAAAAAAAAAATATAGCAAGAAAATTCGCTTATCATATATGATCACGATATATATAACATATAACAATTAGCTATACTTGACCTTATTTTTGTTGTTCTAACTAATTGAATTAAAAGAGGATAAGAAAGAGTGGCGCAGCTTGCCGATGCGAAATGTAGCTGATTCAACTAGTTGGGAGCCGATTAAGCTGCTCAAAATTCAATAGAATTATCTAAATAAGGGTAAAGAGAAAAGCTTGTATTAATCTTTCTCAAAAGTGTTTCATGGGAACATAGCAAATACAATCTTATATAGAGATTGTTAAGGTTACAAATACTAAAAAAAATTAGACTATGTTAAAAAGGAAGTAGTACTTATAAAAAGCAAAGGAAATTTATATCCTAAATAAACTATAAACCGTTATTGCAAGACCATTTCCTAGTGACTAATTTCTTCTCTTTGGCTGTTCCGCGGTTATGAAAACTTGTTTTCCTTTTGGTGTTTCATGATTATCGACCTACACAGTTCGAAAACCTTCAGCTCAAAACTCAGAGTTGCGGATAATGATAACAAGATGGGAGTACAAATACAGAGAAAAAGTTGCACTTATGATTGATTTCTATAACATAAAGAAGAATATCTAAGTCAAGTGGTTCACAACATGGCAGGAAAGACAACTGGAGAAACTGTGCAACCAACTTGGAATTCGATGAAATCATTTTCTACCATCAACAATCCCTGCACTTTTTCCTGATAAACGCAATATTACCCCAAAATGCCATCAGATACGTTATTTTGGAGACGATTTCAAGGAGTTTAAAATCATCAAAAAAAAATAGTGTTCCTACAAAAAAGTAACATGAGCATAATAACGTCACTGTTTAGATCAATTGGCCACCAATTTAAGCATTCAATTCAAAATTCATATGATAACATGCTTGCTTATGATGATAATGCTTTGCAGCTAAATCAATAATTGTATTCCAATTTCATGAGCTGAACTACATTAACAGCTACATGAAGTGATAAATTTCTTATGCAATTACTAAGTTTTTTAACATTTCAATGGCAAAAAGAGAACACATTGAGAAGAGAATAACCTCAAAATCCATGAATTATTTTGGTCTCATTGGAGCATAGGACCGATTCGGATTCAGAAGCTGTGGTCACCATCTAGATCACTGGACCCATACCGGATTTCACCAACCGACGGAGCACCGGATGCTACTCAAAGAATCGGAAGTAAAGCTTGGTTTGGTGGGGATCTGGGTATCGAATTTGTCGATTGCATTAACGAATTCCACCGTGAAACTTAAATTTGACGAAGAAGAAAGAAAAACCTCAGTTCCTCAGTGTAAGTAATGAAGAAAACAACGACACGTCTCCATTTATGTGATTTTTTTTCAATTTGTTTTCCTTTTTTATCGTAAATATTTTTTTTTATTTTAACTCTATTAATTCCTTTGTTTTGCTAATAATGATGTGATATTTTGATTGGTCTTTAGAAGGAAGGTGTATTTAGAGGTTAACCGCGGGGATGAATCTAAGAATTGTTCGAAAATATTGACTTAAGCTTGAAGAAAGCTTGAAGTTATCCTAAAGAAGTAAGGATTAGAGATTATATCCAAGAGTAATAAATATAATAAGAATGGGAAATATGATTAAAATTTATGTTTAGGAGAGATCTAAAGATAAAAATAATAAGAAATTTGTTTAGGTTTATATCTAAATAAGGATATGTCAAGATGTGGCATAACTTACAAGTTTTAAATGAGAGTTGAGAGCTTTAGTTTTAAGAGATTTTCTAAAGCAAATAAAGAGAGTTATTCTTTATCACTTCGAATGTTTGCAGTTTTTTAAAATAGTTTTTGGTTTTTTTCTTTTAACAAATAGATTTCTTATATTATAGAGAAGCTAGTTTTCCTGGTTTTTAACACTTTACAAACAAAAACGAAGAATCTATTGGGTCTTTAAACAAAATTAATAGTACAAATATATCACAATTCAAGTTTCTTAATAACTAAAATCTACAGCAAAGTAAAAAACCAAAAATGAAAAAAAAAAACAAACTCTAAAAATCAAAAAACAAAAACAAAAATCTTAAAACCAAATTCTAAAAATCAAAAACTAAAACTAAAATCTTAAAACTATGTAAACAACCAGGGCCTATCTTGTCTTTTAAACTCTATAAAATCAAAATTTTACTAAAAACTGAAAAACAAATTTCAAAAACCAATAACTAGAATCGGTTATTAAGTAGCATCATTAATAAAATAATATGTCAATAGTAAAAGACCTTTATAAAAAAAAATCAATACCTAAAACATATTTCAAGATCATAATCTTATCAATAAGCTAAAGTTACCCAAAAAATAAATATATAATATTTATTTTCAAGATCATAATCATATTAGAAAAATACTTACTCTCACAAATTTATAAGTAAATCTTTTTTTATAGATCTTAGTTTATAAACATTTTAAAAAAACAAGTATAGTATTTTAAATTTTATAAATGAGATTTTTAAAATTTCTTAAGAAATACTTACTATTTAGTATGAACTTTTCTTTATATACAGAAAATAGCATTAAGTTAATTAATAATTAATAATAAGTAACAATATTTGCATAAAATATTAAAAAAAAGAAGAAACTTACAGCAACCATTTCAAAAATCCATAAATTGTGGTTTTTGGTTTTTATGTATAAAATGATAAAAACTGTTAAGAACCAGTTTTCCTAAATTTTAAGGAATCATTTTTTTTCCAAAATCTTGAATGGCTATTAAAGTAGTTCTTGTAAAATCAAAAGCCAAAATCTGTTTCAAAATCTGCAAACGTTCAGGGCCCAGTTAAACAATTAGGACATATGTGAACTTGTTTATAGATCCTAACTTATAAAACAATTTAATATAAATAAATATGCAGACAAAACGAAAACAAAATCAAATAATCAATCAAGGTTTAGAAAAAAAAAATTTACAACAAAATCTAAACCAAATATTCAAAAACCAAAATTTTAAAACCAAAATATAAAAGGCAAAAACGAAGAAAAAAATGAAAAGCCACACAAACAAAAGTCACCGTTCAAAATTTTATAAAAATATATAAAATCTACGAGAATCAAAAACCAAAAACCAAAGAATTAAAAATAACCAAAAACTAAAATCTAAAAATACATAAACAACCAGACTTTTTGACGGTATTATTATAACGGATAACTTTATTATCACGTCAAGGACCACACACGGCTGCTTGTTAAAGTTCAAACAGAAATGGGCCAAAATATTCGGATGTGGACGAAAACGTCGTCTCAGATCTAACTAACATTTATTTGTCTTTCATTTTATCCAATATAATCTTACCATAAGTTCAAATTTAAACTAATTAATCAAAAACAAAAAGAAAAAGATCCTTTACGCGTGGACATTGAGGTTATACATAATCCAAGTAATTAATCCCAAAAAAAACGTCAAAACTTTTCTTTATGTGTAAGGGTAATTTGGTGAAACCAAACAAAACCCAATTTTGAACTTTTAAAAAATCAAATACTAAACCGGCTATAGGTAATCCCTCCAACTAACACCGTCACGTGTCCACTACATAAAAAAAAAAAAGAGCCGATCACATGCCAAGAGAATAATTATTTCAAAAAA
>OVBB01000853.1:0-14180 GCA_900406415.1 Isatis lusitanica
GAGTCAGTCTCACGCTCACATATGATATAATTGAAAGAAACTCTGACACTAAAATAACCCATTCAAGTTATAACCCTTAAATTCAACAGATGAATATCCCAACACAAAATTCTGCTGTCATCAATTTCCTGAAGACTAAAGACTAAAACACACATTTCCTGATAACCTGCAATAATAATGTATATTTCAATTTAAGATGAGGAAAAAAAAAGCTCAACAAGATGAATGATAAACAGTTGATTGATTAGATTTTTAATTTTCTTTTGTGGAATATCTTGGAAACACACAGTAACCTTCGACGATAACCACAAGGAATTTTTTTAAAAAATAAAAAAAAAATTATTGCCGTATTCTATTCATTGTCCAACACATCCTAGCTTTTAGTGAGATTGAAATTTGATGGGTATTAACCACTGTGTGGTAAATGTTAGATTACTCAAAAACAGAGACTTGTCCGTCCCAGCTACAAGACGCGACCACGTTAGGTAAAAAGGGGTGGTATGCGACATCAACGCAGGGATGTTCGTAAGCCTTGAGCCTCTTAATGAGCTCAGTGGATTTGTATCCGTACATGTATATGGAACCATCTGATGAGCCAGAGACTAACGCTTCTCCGTCCGGGCTGAAGTCGCATTTGATTGGGAAACCTGAGACCCAGTGACCTTCGTACCTCTTGTATTTGTTGAGCTTGAAAGGCGGGTTCGTTGAGAAGATTGCTGTGTAGTTCCCATGTGATTGTGCGATGAAGACTGGGTCTTGCGGGTGACGTTTGATGCAAGGGCATGTGTATGCTTCTGCATAGACCTGAGAGCAACCGGGGAAAAACAACAAAAAGAAACATTGATGTTATGACGTGCTTAGTGATAGAGTCTTACATCTAAGAATGAGTGTCCAAAACTACTTATTCATCCATGTGGTAAAGGACTAGTTACAGGGTGAATGTTAGCTACGAGTTGTGCCAAAGTGAAAGAAAGACAAAGAACAATGTTATGGCATTTACAGAAAAAGTCAGAGCAACCTTCTGCAAGTTAACCATCTTGAAATAGATCAGAGTTGAAAAATAATGACACATACAAAATGAAGTTTCAAGAAAAATTTGCCAAAACATTTCCAGATAGAACTAGCGTGGTCAGGAAGTTAATGACGATGAGAGCGTAGAACTTCTTTGCTTCTCTATGAAGCAGCTACTATAAATGTTTTTAAGGAACTAACTCCAAGAAACCAAAAGAGAGAACAAGATTGACATCGCACATTCATATATAAATATATATGCATGTTCTGATTGTGAGTACAAATGCTATTTATTTCTAATTTCAGGTCTAAGCTTGACTCTCCGAGCATCTAACTTGCATTATTTTTTTTTCAAGTGGCATACAAATGTACATTATTTTGAAGAAAAAAAGAATACAAATACAAAACGCCAATTAAATAGTGGATCAGGAGAAAGTGAAGCTTTGATGTAAGTTATCTAACTTAGAGGTATGTTGTAGTAAAGTGCGCTTAACTGACCTGGTTAGATAGAGGAATCTCTCTCGATATATCCCAGACTATAACAGCATTCTCACTTATATTCCTGCCTGTAACATCACTCGAAGAGACGAACCGCTTCCCACCAGAGATAAACTCAACATCAAGAACTGGACCAAGATCTCGGATGTATTCATGCACAGCTTTATTGCTCCTAATGTCCCATAACCTAAGACTTCCCTTTGAACCTCCAGACAGAAACAGGTCGAAACTATCTGGATGGAACTTAATAACTCCAATAACCTGATCCTCCTCAAAAGTTTGCGTCTCTACCCCTGTTTCAACATCAAACAGTCTCGACTTGAAGTCATACCCACAAGAAAGCAGCGACAGTCCTTGCTTCGACCACTTCACGTCTTTAACCGGAGCATTGTGATGAAGAAAAGCCCGTGCTTTCTTCTTACCGCTGCTCCACACATTCCACACGTAAACAGCACCATCAAGCCCCGCTGAAGCAAGAAGATGAGCTGCAAAACAACTCTAATGAACAAATGAATGAGACAAAAAGACATAAACAAACAAGAACAAAGTTCATCACAAACTCTGTATAAAGTTTAAGAATTTCACTACTCCGTAGAGAGAGACGCGACAAGAACATACCATGACTTGTTGACCAACCAATACAAGTAACAGCCTTTGTATGGCCGGTTAACGAAACCGACATTTTGCTGGGCATTGCGGTTCGACATGAGGATCGTTTTGGTCGATGAACAACATGACGGGGCACTTCTGAGTCTGAGATGCTTCCGATAACTGAGATTAATACATATTAGCAGAAGATAACACAAAGCTTAATGACGCTGATTATCAACAACTACTAAAATTTCCAGTAAATCCTAAAACTATCGATTAACAGGAAAAGGTAAGTATTAGGAGTAACCGGAAGTACCAGTCGGAGAGCTAACGGAGGGTTTAGGAATCAAATCCGAGCCGTGATTTTGATTCGGAACAGTTGAATAAGAAGCTAGAAGCGATCTCTCTCTCTTGGAAACGTACCGACCTGGAACTGTAACCGGAACCGGAGCTGCTGAAGAGCTGGTTTGAGGATCGGAATATGAACCATACGGAGGATTCGGTATACGCGCCGGTTTGTACTGTCGCTCCTCCGGTCCCGGATATGGGCGCTTCGAAGGAATAGACGGTGAGGCGTTTCCGGATGCAAACCGCTTACCGGTCACTGGTTCAGGTTCGTCGTCGGAGTCATTGCCGTACGAACTGCGTAAAAGATCCATCGGGAAAAACTCTAATTTGAACCACCTAAGAGGTTTTTGTTAGATCGGAATGTCAACGAAAGATGATGAGTAGGAGAAACTTAGTGGGCTTTATTTGTTTTAGGCCACAAGAATGGTTTAATGGGAGTATATAAACGGGCTCGATATATTTTGTAGACCATATACCATGCTTTGTTTTTTTGTACAGATAGTAGAATCAAAGACAATATATTGATATTTAGACTTTGAAATCGATATCCAACCTAATATGATCAGTCTAACTAGTTTATTTTGAAATCCTAATATAACCTGCGTCCTGCGCTGTGTAAAATAAATATATTAGTTATTCATTAGTTTGATTTCAAAATTATATTATGAATCATAAAATCTTTTAAAAAAAATTTCAATTTTTAGGATTTTTTAATTATTTAAAATACAATTATATAGTAGGAATTGTTTAAATTTAATGTGTTTGTGAGTCAAAATTAATAAAATGTTTAGAATAATAAGATATAAATTAAAGAGCTCAATCATTAAAAGTCTAAGAAAAGAAAAAACTGATATTTATGTATTATCATTTTTTAAAATATATTTTATATAATTTGAATATAATTTAATGATGATTCTATTACATATATGATATTGCATATGGCTTTCATATATGGTATAAATTTAAAGTTGATGTAAATCAACATTAATAATTAATATTAATCAGGTGATTATATACCATAATTACCTTAAGCTGGATTTTTAAAATAGTTTTTAATATTACTGTTATATAAAAATATGCTTTACTTAATAAAATATTTATATTACATTTTATATGTGAATAACGAAATATATTATAAAAAATACATAATATATAAAGTTATATAGATAAATTGTCATGAAATGATTAAATTTTTATTGTAATTAATAATTATGATATTGAAGTATAATCATATAGTTAAATATAAAATATGTATTTGATGTAAAATTTATTTCATGAATATGAAATATATAATTGTTGTAAAGTTATTTAATTATATTAGTCAAATATATAATTAAGATTAGGATACACAATAAATATTGTATGAATTATTTAGTGACATGCATTGTAATTAATCTAGTAATTTAAACATATTTATAAAATTTGTATGAGAATGCATATGATGATGACACATAATCATAACACACATGTAAATAACAAATGAGAGTAAGATTTATCTTTTGGTTCAAAAAAAAAGAGTAAGATTTATCTTAAAAATGATTCTCAAATAATATATAGGGGATGTAACTATTAGTCATATTAACATTAATTATTATGATAGATTTAAATATGTGGCAACTGTAAAAAATGTTAACTTTTACATCAATTTAATAAATGATGTTAGCATTAGCCTGAGTTAAAATAATTGATTTTAATTGTTTATATCACAAGTAAGTTATTAGAATAACATAGAATTATTAGACTCACACTAATCTTTTGAAAATCACTAAATTGTTTTTAGTACCTAAAATGTCACTTTTTCTTTGATTGCCAATAGTTTTTACTAAAAAAATTGAAATTTTTACCACTGTAAAAATCTGGGTAAAAATTGTGAAAATAAATCTACCATACACGAAATGATAGATTTATTTAGATGACAGACTTTTTAGCAAATGACATTTTTTTTTAGGTATGACAGTTTTTTGCATTACTTGATGACAAATTAAGTGACAGATTTTTGAATTACTTGATGACAACTATTGAGTAATAACAGTTTATTTTTTCGAATGACAGTTTAATTTTTTCGAACGCAGTATTTTTATCTAATAGATTTTTGACTCAATTGAAACATATTTTCTCAAGGGAAACATAGTTTTTACGTTTATCAAAATTTTACATTATGACAGATTTGAAATGACACAGTTTTCTAACGACATAGCAGAGTTTCTAAGATTTTCAATAAATCAGTCAAATTACTTAATTACTAGACTATCAAATTATTTAATTACTAAACTGACAAATATGTTACAACAACTTTATTTAACGTTATAGCAGATCTAATGTTGCTAGTAGAATTTTAATGCTATTATGACAGGTTTTAGTACACATAATATGACAGATTTATTTATTATTTTCTCATTTTATTACGATATGACAGTTTTATTTACGACAGGTTTTATCAAATTTGATCCTATATTTTAAAAAACGTCATTTTTGTTTGATTGTGGTTCCTTGATTTGAGGAACCAATTTATTGTTTTATTTTTTTCCTTACTTTTAGGTAACTAAATATTCGTTCTCCAAAATTGAAGGTAAAAATTCATTTTAAATATCAAATTTAAATCGATTTTTAAAATAAATTTGTGTTCCATAATTTTTTTTTTAATCAACGTTCAATAATCTTTAAAATAATTTAAAAATAATTGTTGGTGAAAATCGTTTCAATTCTTTTTCCTACAGAAATAAATTTGTGTTTTCATTAAAATAATATAAAATATAAATTTTTCTTTTTAATTCGTTTCCTTTATTTCAGAAACTGATTTACTTTTGAAAAAAAATATTTCCACAAATTTTGGTAAAATTAAAATAAAATAGCTTTATTTTCACATAAATTTTTAATATTCTATTTTTGGCGTTCGAATTGTTTTTAATTAGTAGATAATAATATAAAATATTGTATAATTGATTGTAATTTTTAGAGGTAAATGATTATAGGAAATGGCATATTTGTAGATAGTTTTATTATGTTGGTTTTTATGTCTTTTACACAAATGATTAATGTTAGAAACTTGATTTTCAAGGTGTTAGATTAGTTATATAACAAATTCATGTTAGTATAGTAATATTTGTATTATTTAGTAATTTCAATAATTTTATCATGTAGACAAAATTTAGAACACCAAAAAGAAACAATTGAAACAAACAAAAAAGAATAAATATGATACGCGGGAAAATCCCTAGTTAAGTAAAAAAGCAAAGCAATCAACTAAGTATATGAATAAAAAGGAGGTGAAAGAAAGCAGTTAAAGGAACATGGAAGCAAAGAGTCAAAGAAGAAAACAATGAAATAATTTGAGCAAACAAGTAATGAAGTATGAAAAAGGCAAATACGCAAAGATGGAAGCACAAAATAAAGCAACGTTTCAACTTTCAATGATGCAAATATGCATGAATATGATATGTAGACAATTTTAATAATTTTATTATGTAGACAAAATTTAGAACACCAAAAAGAAATAATTGAAACAAACAAAAACGAATAAATATGACACGCGGGCAAATCCCTAGTTAAGTAAAAAAACAAAGCAATGAACTAAGTATATGAATAAAAAGGAGGTGAAAGAAAGCAATTAAGAGCATCATTATGGGAGAAACCTAAATAAGTTTCTTAATCACTATTTCATCAATTAAGAAACTTAGTTAAGAATTGTTGGTTTTGTATCAATTATAGGGAAAATCTCTTATGGAATTCTTAAATTTTTTTTTTTTTATTACACATACATGATATAAAAATCTCTTGTTTCCTCCTGCCGACATGTTAAACAAAAGTAAGAACCACAAATTACCAATGCTTAAAAAGACTTCTATGGAACCTTGGCCTGTGAAAACCTTCTTTAGTGCATCGGAGTTCAGAGGAAAATGAGGTCCACCGGTCAGTTTTTCTCACAAACTGTAAGAAAGGTACCACAAGACTACAATGTGGGAAAAAACATGTAGCAAATAAGAACTCAATTTGATACTTGAATATAAATAAAACAGTGCTTTGTCTTCTCTATGTATTGATTATGGCGGTAATCATTACCTTAGTTCAATTGGAGTAGCAATGAAGTTAAACAACATGACAGTTGGAGCATGACAAACACAAAGTTACTCGTGACCGTGTATCAGGCTATCAGCATCGTCATTATACATCCCCTGAAAATTATTCCAAAACAGAAAGTTATATAGTTTGAATTCCAGTAACTTAATACCAATGAAAGTGATGAAATACTGCAAGAAAAACTAATTGATCAAGTAAGATGTCTAGCCCTGCAAGCGCTTTAAGCCATCACTTCAAGCTAAATCTGATGAGTACTTGTTGAATGTTTTAGCTTCCCAATAATATATCTTCGAAGCTGATTTATGTCGTGAGAAGGCAATATCTTGTGATTGCTTCTGCAAATCAAACAAAAACGGAACACTCGCAACGTTTGCTTCTGCAACTCTACTTAAGCCGCACAGACACAAACAAATACACAAATCCTTAAATATAAAGATCAGACATCAAACTTAAGCCGCATAACAAAAGATAATATCCAAAAGTGGAAGCAAAGATTTTATAGACTGTGATTAAGGAAAAAATGGTAAGTGATTTGGTTCACAAGGCATAAACAAACTACATCAAGCCAGTACAAACAGCAAAACCAAGCTGTGTCCATTAATTATAATTAACTTGAGTACCTCTTTCAGCTGAAGCATGTGCTCGGGAAAACCGTAAACGTTCTCCACCGTCTCCTCTCTGTAAGACATAAACTTCAAGAGCTCAGGATTCAATCCAACAATAGGAAAAAACAGGTCGAAACATCAACAAGACAAACACAGAAGTTATATGTAGGTTCTTCATGAGACTTGTATACATCTTCCGAAGATATATGGTCAATTTCAGATTCAAACTCGAGCTTTGACACCAGCTTCCAAAGAGATCTCCAACGTTTAGACAAAACACTTGTGGCTATGACTTCTTTTGTCGAAAGGGAAGATATTATATGCAGTAGCAAAGCTTCAACAAGTCACTGATCATGTCCTCATTCACAACATGTCGATTTCTCAAACTTCCACCACCGATTTTGCTGTTACAAAAGAACAAAAAAAGAAACAGAAAAAATCAAATAGCAAAATCAGTTTTTTTTTTTGGATTCGAACACATTAAAAGATTGGATCTTTACAGTTATTAAAACAAGAGAAAGAAAGGGATTCCGACCAAAACCCATAGAAAGCAATTCGAAACGAAGAAACATACCATCTTTTGAACAGAGACATTAATAGTTTGGTACAATTCCTTCGGATTACGAACGCTCCAAACGCAAATGCAAACACACGAATCAGATTAAAGATAAATTTGGTGACAAATCAACTTGGAGATGGTAACGGAAACGGAGAATTGATCGGAAGAAGAGAGAGTGTTGAGAGAGAAGAGAAAGGCTTTGGTAGCATTATTTTTTTTGCCCTTTTTCACAGAATATTCTCCACATGACACGTACCCCACAAAAATCGATTCTTCTAATCCTAAAATAAGAAGTGTTTCTTCTGTGATTGGGTCACTATTTACTTATTTTAATTCAAAAGTAATCCTAAGAAATCCATAAGAAACACCGATAATGATGGTCTAAGGAAGAGAACATGGAAGCAAAGAGGCAAAGAAGAAAACAATGAAATAATTTGAGAAAACAAGTAATAAAGTATGAAAATGGCAAATACGCAAAGAAGGAAACACATAACAAAGCAACGTTTCAACTTTCGATGATGCAAATATGCATGAATATGATATGTATATATATGCATGAATATGTATGTCTATATATGTATATATGTTATATGCATGAATGAATGCATGAATGAATGTATGTATGTATGTATGCATGAATGTATGCATGGAAATGTATGCATGGAAATGTATGTATGCATGAATGTATGCATGCATGAATGTATGTATGCATGAATATATGTATGTATGCATGAAAATGGAGATTACAAAAACTGAGATAACGACTCCAGAGAAAATAAATAAGTTAAGAGCGAGTGACAAGTTAAGCATGTAATAGAGAAACAAAGAAGTAAACAACAAAGTTAATTAGTTAATAAAACAGAGCAATAAACTCAGCAGAAGAATATAAGGAAGCAATCAAAGAAGAAAGAAACATGTAATCAAGGAAGAATGAAACATGTAAAGCAAAAAAATAAAACAAGGAAACAAGTTGAGCAAACAAACAACGAAGCATGCAACAAGAGCAAAAAGAAAGCAAGGTTGAAATTTTCAACTGACGCTTGTGCAAGGATATATTCTTACCCCAATGTTAAAAGAGACTTGTTAATGTTGGTCGGTTCTTTGAGCTATTCACCTTTCAGCTCCTGAACTCTTTTGCCTGTGTCCCACATGTATGTTAGCAGAATATCTTAAGCAAGCAAAGAAAGCGAGTTCGTTTCTAGAATTTTAAAGCTGATAATACCTTTCAGTCAGCTAAATCAACAAAATTACGCCGAAACCGATGAGAAGTTACACCTTGAGATACCCACTAATAGAAAACACAGGTCAGGTTAGAAAACTACTAATATATACATATAATAACAGTTTCAGAAATACAGCCCAAGAACCCTCTTCTACAAGTTAAATTGATTACCTTGCTTTCAATGATGCATGTAAACACACTGTGAGATTGACTAAACTGCACTATTCATATAAGTTGCAGCTACTTTCCAATTTGCAGCCCCTACACATAAACCGATATGTAAGAAACTATTGTGAGAAGGAATAAGCAATTTAAATAATTCTTGCATTATCTTTCTGAATATGGAGCGAAAGAGAATCTAACATCAAAAGTCGTCCATAAAAGCAGATAAAAAGATGAAAGTTCAAGAAAGTAGCGTCATCGAGCTTGTAACACCGACTCAAATTTACTAAGCAAACTCAGAATATATATTTCCTAAGCTTTCTTAAAACTTAAACATAGAACGGATAGATTATTTAGAGAAATCAAATCTAATAGTTCTAAAGGTCTGTGTTACAGAGAAGCAGGTTAAGATAAGACAAAACTTAGAGGAGCAGACCAAGTGTATATAAGAAAAGATCTAAGCGAAATGAATTACCTGCATTAATTGTTGAATCACATATCTGGCACTTGAAACTTCAATCTCCTTTAGATTCTCGACATGAATACATTTCTTGTGGTCTTCCCTTAGCTGGGAAAGAGGATGTTAAGCATTATTTAGTTAATCCCACGTAAAATACAACATTCATATCACAAGTTCTGATATCTACGTATCTAGTCTGTACACCTGTAAACTATTAGAAGATGGATCTAACAAATCAAGGATTTGCTCATTGTATATCTCCAGAAATGAGCATCTACAAGTGAACTGTAGCTTCTCTTCTTTACCGACCTCTTTTTCCTGGCACAGAAGAGAAGGATATGTTAGAACACAACACCGCACAGCAGCAACATATGCATACAGAAAGACTTATTAAGGAAGCAAACCTTTTGGATCCTTGAGAACAGATACTCAAAAACTCTAGGCGTCATTCCGCAGTCACTATGCCTACGTGTTCCTCCCTCAATTTCTCCAAGCATAATGTGAGTTTTCCCACTTCCCGTCTGCAAATTAACACTACCATCAGACTACAAATTGTACTATAGTATCAGTAAATGCACAGCCACTCACGGAGGAGAAAGAATGAAGTTCACGCGCTCACCTGTTGTGGCCAGCTGGAAGTTGGAAATGAAAAGCAAAAGAGATCATGAGGAAATTTCTTGAGCTTACAAGTAGTCATTAATGACCGCTGGAACCAGAAGGTGGTACCCAAGTAACATTCTCGTCAGCAACAAGATCAAATGTGAAACGAGCTTCTGGATTCCCAATCCAAATACTCGCTTGTTGCTCCCTTGTGTAGAAATCTCTGAACTGCTAATTTCAACATTAGAAGAAACACATGAATAAACTAAGTTATCGATTATTTGCTAATATCTAACCAAATCAACACACGAATCATCACTCACCAAAATCGCGCAATACGAAAAGATAAGAAAGAAAAGGCTGAAACCTGAAAGGTCTCCAACGAGCAACTGAATCTGAGAAAAATGAATGTTTCAGGGGGAAAGGTCATTGAATGATAGAAAAAGACAGAGTAATATGTACCTGCTAGATAGGCTTATGTTAGCAATAATTATCGTCTTTGAATTCCCTCCAAGCGAATCCTGCAGATATATAAGAATGACAGTCAATGAACCATAATGGAGACATCAAAGCAAAATATGCGACATGATTGATAAGTCATGTTGAATTCTCATCATTAAGGAATATTTTTCACCTGGAGCAGAAATGTGAGCTTTGAATCTCGATAAGGAACATGGACTGATTTTCCATTGGAAATGCTAACAAGATTCATGATCACAAGCCTGAAAAGTCATTAAAAGCCAAATCATTTATAAGATATCGAAACTAGATCAATTGACGTTTGTGAAAAGATTTATTCTTACCCCAATGTTGAAAGAGATTTGTTGATGTTGGTCGGTTCTTTGAGCTGTTTACCTTCAGCTCCTGAACTCTTATTCCTGTGTCCCACATGTATGTTTGCAGAATATCTTAAGCAAGCAAAATAAGCGAGTTCGTTTCCAGCTAAATCAACAAGATTGCCGTGTAAACCGATGATGAGTTACACCTTGAAATACCCACTAATAGAAAACACAGGTCAGGTTATTTTTATTTGAAAAAAACTACTCATATACACATAATAACAATTTCAGAAATACAGCCCAAGAGCCCTCTTCCACAAGTTAAATTGATTACCTTGCTTTCAATGATGCATGTAAACACACTTTGAGGTCGACTAACTTGACCTCATTTAGTTGCAGCTACTTTCCAATTTGCAGAAACCTACACATAAACCGATATGTAAGAAACTATTATGAGAAGGAATAAGCAATTTAAATAATTCTTCCATTATCTTTCTGAATATGGAGCGAAAGAGCATCTAACATGAAAAGTCGTCCATCAAAGCAAATTAAAAGATGAAAGTTCAAGAATGTAGCGTTATCGAGCTTGTAACACTGACTAAAATTTACCAAGCAAACTCAGAATACATATTTCGTAAGCTTTCTTGAAACTTAAACATATACAGGATATATTATTTAGAGAAATCAAATCTAATAGTTCAGAAGGTCGTATTACAGGGAAGCAGTTTGATAAGACCAAGTGCATATAAAAAAAGATAGAGAAGCGAAATGAATTACCTGCATTAATTGTTGAATCACATCTCTGGCACTTGAAACTTCAATCTCCTTTATATTCTCAACACATTTCTTGTGGTCTTCTCTTAGCTACGAAAGAGAATGTTAAGCATAATTTAGTTAATCCCACATAAAATACAACATTCAGATGACAAGTTCTGAGATCTACGTATCTGGTATGTATACCTGAAAATTATTAGAAGATGAATCTAACAAATCAAGGATTTGCTCATTGTATATCTTCAGAAATGAGCATCTTACGGACCTCTTTTTTCCTGGTACAGAAGAGACAGATACGTTAGAACACAGCATTGCACAGCAGCAACATATGCATACAGAAAGACTTGTTAAGGAAGCAAAACTTTTGGATCCTTGAGAACAGATACTCAAAAACTTTAGGCGTCACTCCGCAGTTGACACTATGGCTACGTGTTCCTCCCTCAATATCTCCAAGCATAGTGTGAGTTTTCCCACTTCCTGTCGGCAAATTAACACTACCATCAGACTACAAATTGTACTATAGTAGCAGTAAATGCACACACAACTCACGGAGAAGAAGGAATGAAGTTCACGCTCTCACATGCAGCTGTTATAGCCAGCGACAACATTCTCCACCATAGGCCCTCAAGCCACATGAAACATCTTTGCCTGGAAGTTGAAAATGAAAAGCAAAAGGGATAATGAGGAACTTTCTTGAGCTTAAAAGAAGTCATTAACCTAAGTAACATTCTCGTCAGCAACAAGATCAAATGTGAAACGAACCTCTGGATTCCCAATCCACGTAATCGCCTGGTCGTTGTCTTGCCTAACACATTTGTTGCTCCTTTGTGTAGAAATCTCTGAACTGCTAAGTGGACGGATTCTTATCATAACCTAATTTCAACATTGGAAGAAACACATGAATAAACTAAGTTATCGAGTATTTGCTAATATCTAACGAAATCAACACAGAAAACCCGACGAAATCGAAATCTATAAAGGAAACACGAATCATCACTCACCAAAAAGTGCAATTAAAAGATAAGAAAGAGAAACCGCACCTGCACATTGTGATCTTTCCAGAACGACGGATCTTCGTTGAAATCGAAGCTGTGAGACCTCGATATCTGAGCAAATTCAGAGAAAATCTCCGCGTCTTCGTCCAATCGGGCATTCTTCGAACCGGGGAAGAGACAACCATAGACCGATAACGACTGTGGTTCTCCTTCGAGACGGTGCTTCTATCCGGCGCGTACGGACTCCGATGCGACAGCATGGTCGTTGAACCCGAAACGGTGCTGAATCGAAGAGAGAGAGAGAGAGAGAGGGCGAGAGAGCGAGCGAGAGAGAGAGAGAGAGAGCGGAGAGCGAGAGAGTGAGAGCGAGAGAGATCGAGGGAGAGCGAGAGCGAGAGCGAGAGAGAGAGAGCAAGAGAGAGAGAGAGCGAGAGCGAGCGACGGAGAGCGAGCGAGAGCGAGGGAGAGCGAGGGAGAGCGAGGGAGAGCGAGGGAGAGCGATGGCGAGCGAGCGAGAGCGATGGCGAGCGAGCGAGAGCGATGGCGAGCGAGGGAGAGCGAGAGAGGGAGAGAGAGAGAGAGAGAGCGAGCGAGGGAGAGCGAGCCAGGGAGAGAGAGCGAGCGAGGGAGAGAGAGCGAGGGAGAGCGAGGGAGAGAGAGCGAGGGAGAGCGAGCGAGGGAGAGCGAGCGAGGGAGAGAGAGCGAGGGAGAGCGAGCGAGAGAGAGAGAGAGAGCGAGGGAGAGCGAGAGAGAGAGAGGATTTTGAAATTGGGTGTGAAGGGGGCAAGAGAGAGAGGATTTTGAAATTGGGTGTGAAGGGGGAAAGAGAGAGAGGATTTTGAAATTGGTGTGAAGGGGGAAAGAGAGAGAGTGAGAGAAAGGGATGAAGAAGACTATATACGATCCATAGGTAGCGCGTTGATTAACGGCTGAGATTGATTAGCGTTTTTTTAAATTGATTTCTCACACGTTGCGCCTCCTTTTTCCTATTTAATTCCTTAATAATTAATATTCTCTTTCTAATATTGGTTGTAGCACTGAGAGGCCGTTCGACTGGTTTTTCTCAACATACATGTTTTTTTAATCGTGCAGCATTGAAACAGGAAGACGAGGTTAAACCAGACGGTACAATTCGCAATCAATGGAGACTATGCAGTGTTCAACATGTAGAGGATTTCAAAGCGGTCATTAGAATTATCCCTCTTGTGTTAGCGACTATATTCTTGAGCATCCCAATCGCGACGCAACTAAGTTTAACAGTTCTTCAAGGTCTGGTCATGGACCAGAAGCTTGGCCCTAACTTCAAAATACCTGCAGGCTCTCTCATACTTCTCTCCACTTGTATATTTATCATAGTTAACGATCGGTTTCTCTACCCATTTTACCAAAAGCTAACCGGAAAGTTCCATACACCGCTTCAAAGAGTAGGGACAGGCCATGTTCTCAACTTCTAAGCATGGCCTTGATTGCCTTAGTTGAAGCAAAGCGATTGAAGATTG
>OVBB01000855.1:0-17734 GCA_900406415.1 Isatis lusitanica
ACCAATTTCTACAGTAAATAATATACAGCTACAGTCCAACCAATCGTCCACATATTCTACTTAACTTTTTTGTTAAAATATGAATTCTAGCTGATGCAGAATAGGAATCAAAATATTTTTTAAAAATAGTTTGTTTCTTATAAAATTGTAAAAATATATTTTTCTGACTTTTTGTTTACATTTTCTTTTTTTCACTATTATTTTATATTTTAAAAGAAGTAATTTTATAGTTTTAAATTTTAATTAAGGGTTAACATAGTCAAAATCAAGCCAAAAATATTAAAAACATATATGGACAAATTCCTTTTCAATGTAACTTATTTAACCAAATTTCCCTTAATTTGATGGTTATTTAAAGTTTGATTTCATCCGTAGTCGGCTTCGTAACTAGTCATCGAAAATGCTTAGTTATGTAACAATAATATTTAATTTGCGCCTCGAGTGAAACCCCTTTAATTAGTATCCTGCGACAAAAAAAGATTCATTTTGTCAGAAAGGACAAACGGAAAGTTACCAAATATTTCGTGGAACCACACATTCGATAAGATTCGTTATGGGGAATTGGGTGAGAAGAACATTGTATCGCTTTGTCATTTCTTTAGTACATGAAACATGGATATATATGTCTTTCTCTTCCTCTCAAGTGACCCATAATGCAATTCATTTTTGGATTTTTGTTAAGTCTCACATTTCTTTCTCTCTCAAATCTAGCGTAAAAAAAAATATATATTTCTTTTAGTTAAATAATAGATCTGCTACAGCTTTCCAACTTTGATGACTATCTTATTTCGAGATACTCGACCTCCATCTCGGTGTGTCTACTATGATGTTAATTGCCGACCTGATAGTATATGATCTTTTGGACGGACGTAACAAATATGCTTATCCTCGACCTCGAACATATCAGTAACACAAATTCACAATAGAGCCAAAGGGAGAGAAGTGTCGCATGGAACTCACATTTTAACAAAGAAAAAGCTGTCTTTTAGAATGCTAAAACTGTTTAAGAACACACTCGATAATTAACATATTTTACAAAGTAATCGCATATTCGCATGCCCAAACTATGCTCAAAGTCTTGGGACTAAGGGGAACTTCCACAGTGAAACTATATAATTACGATTTATGTGCTTTTTATGGAAGGAACACTACAAAAAAAAAAAAAAAAAGATAGACATCCACGACATCAAGTATCAGAGCTTTCCTATAATGATTATGCTATTGATTGTTGAATTATGACCTTGATTATGTCAAGTTTGTGGGAATAACTTTGAGAAAAATAGATAATTGTCGAAGTGACTTTTATTAATCGATGGGAAAATTACAAAAAAATAATCAATACTTTTAATCTAGTCGAGATGAAACTAGGTTAAAAGCAGAGAGTTCTAAACTGTAATGAGATTGCGTGTGTCTCTCTCGAATGAGAGACCTTTATATATATATAAGAAAACCAAACCGACCTAAAACCCCTAAGATAAGGAAAACTTTCGGATTCTTTGCACCATATTTCCTTATCTTTCTCGCAAGGGCAAAACATTCTTCCGAAATTCGCGGGTCGGCGCGGCGGATTTCCTTTTCTTTTGTGGAAACTTTCCTACTTTGACGCGAGATAAGATTTCTTTTAAATAATAATGTTTATCTATTCGAAAATAAACATTATTATTTATTAAACTCAAATATCAACCAGTTGGTGGTTAATATTAACGGGCCGAGGCGAAATATTGTTGGCCTTTGGAGAGGGTGCCAAACCCGTCCCCAGCATTGATGAAATGAAAATGTTCAAGATCAAGATATTAAACAACAAGAACTGTGGAAGCCCCTTTGGTCCAGTGATTTGACTAAAATGTTCATTAATGTTTATACACCAGGAGGTCTGGGTTTCGATTCCCAGAGAATACATGGTTTATGCAGATTTAAAAGGAAACAAGATTGCAGGAGATCTTCAGCGTGGTGCAGGAAAATCCGTCAAACATGTATCTTCGTAAGGCAAGTTCAGGTGGAACCGCCTGTCAAACAGTGTTGTAAGAGTCCTCACTGTAATAGTTCCCATAATTTGCAATATATAAATCAGTGTCAAATATATAATTTGACACTGATATATAAATCAGTGTCAAACATGTATTCCCAGAGAATACATGGTTTATGCAGATTTAAAAGGAAACAAGATTGCAGGAGATCTTCAGCGTGGTGCAGGAAAATCCGTCAAACATGTATCTTCGTAAGGCAAGTTCAGGTGGAACCGCCTGTCAAACAGTGTTGTAAGAGTCCTCACTGTAATAGTTCCCATAATTTGCAATATATAAATCAGTGTCAAATATATAATTTGACACTGATATATAAATCAGTGTCAAACATGTATTCCCAGAGAATACATGGTTTATGCAGATTTAAAAGGAAACAAGATTGCAGGAGATCTTCAGCGTGGTGCAGGAAAATCCGTCAAACATGTATCTTCGTAAGGCAAGTTCAGGTGGAACCGCCTGTCAAACAGTGTTGTAAGAGTCCTCACTGTAATAGTTCCCATAATTTGCAATATATAAATCAGTGTCAAATATATAATTTGAATTTAAGAAATTCCAAAAATCATTGGTGAAATTGCATCTTTTGAATATCCTATTGGTCAGTTTTTATTTATAAACTAATATAGTAAAGTTTTGAAATTGATTTCATTGGTTAACAATTTTTTATTTTTCCGTATAATTTTTTAGATACTATTGGATATATATGTTACCTTCGTTTCATATCTCACAGAAGATCTGTACGACAATGTTTTTTTCTAAAAGATATTAAGATAGTGATTATAATTTGTTAATATATGTTAATCATGAACATTGTAACACTATATAATATTTCCTTATATTCGATAATTTAGTGGTGAAGAAATCAAGTGTGTGACGAAAGGAATGCTTACTTATCATTTCGTAAGGGAATGGAAAAATCAAAGTTTAAATCAAGTTTTTTCTGTAGTGAGATTTTGAAAGATCAAGTTGGTGAATGTGTTAAATTTCCTGAACTTCCAACTCAAAATCATTTGGCAATGAGTATATCGGCCCAAGTCTCTTATATATTACTTAAGTCAACTTCCGATATGGGATATATTCTCACAGAATGGTAAATAAATTCTTTTTTATATTTTGAAAAGTCTTCATAGTATTTCTTACAAACTATTTTTCATTTATAGGTGACATATATTTGGAATCTTCAATTTATAACAAATTTCTGATTCATTTTTACAAAACTATTTTATTTTATTTTTTAAATTAATTTTTAATTTGCATTCCGAAACTTACCCGTGAGGGTTATACCTCTTACATCTGGTCGAAACGACCAAAGATGGACCAAAAAAGTGCAAAAAGCACTACTAAAAAGCTCAGGAAAAAGACTAAGGAAGATGAAACCGTTCAATTCATGAGAGAGAGATAAGGGAGTAATCGAAAGGGAGATTGCGCTGTTCCCTTGTTAGTGAGTCCAACCGAGATCGCATAACCTGCTGCAGTTCCTTGATGATTGTTGACGGTGGTCGCTGGCCTGAAAGATGAAGTCTTGCATTTCTCTCCTTCCAAATTAGGTAGAGCGAGGCTTGGTAGATGAGTTTAATAATGAGGGTGTCGTTCTCGGGTTGGGTCTTTCAACCATTTCAACCCATCACTGAACAAGGTGGGAGGGTTGAAATGGAACCTAGAATAGAAGAAATACCACACCTGCAAACTGAACGGACAATCAAAGAAAAGATGTTGCCTAGATTCTAGTCGCTGGAGCAGAGTAGACAGGTAGGCTGTATCTGAAGTCCCCACCGGATGAGCTTATCTTTAGTCATTAGCCTATCGCGCGCCGCTAGCCAAGTGATGAAAGCATGCTTGGGAATGCGACCCTTAAACCAAACAGCATCAGACCAATCCACTAAAGGCCGCGTTGGCTGAAGCGCAGACCAAGTATCAGCTGTTGAAAAATGATCTATTGGCTGGAGTATGCCGGGTTTCCATAAGAACCGATCGTCTGCTTCTGCTGAGGCTATCAGATCCGGAGGAGGGAGGCAACCCTTAAGTAGACGGATAGTTTCATTACGAGACCTGCTGTTTCCAATCCACCATTGTCCGTCTCTCAAAGCTTCCAAAACCGAGGAATCAGCCGGTAAACCCGAGGTCTGAGGACCTCTGGATCCCGTAACGTCAATCAGCGGCCCTAGATGAGTCCAATTATCATACCAGAAGCTAGCAGAGATGCCACAGCCAATCTCACAAACAAGAAAGGGCCGAGCCAGGGGTTGAAGCTTACAAATACTCTTCCATATCCAACTACCCGCCGTCGCAGATTCTAGTTGCCAAAATATTTTATTGCCAATAAGGTTGATCCTTACCCACGAGACCCACAGTGAGTCATTAGCCGAGAAGATAAGCCAAATTAGTTTGAGGATTAGGACCTTGTTCCAAGAGGAGAGATTGCACAGTCCCAGACCTCCAGACTCGCGTGGGGTGCAGACAGAGTCATAAGAAACTTTTGCACCTCTAGCTGATCCCTGAACTCCTTTTCATAGAAAGGCACAACATTGATGTTCCAAGTTATTTATGCATTGATTGGGAAGAAGAAAAACTTGTTGCCAGAATCCGATAATTGGGTAGATAACAGATCTCAACAACTCTAGGCGACCTGCAAAAGAAAGCCGCAGAACTGTCCAATTCGAAAATCTGGACTGGAGCTTATCTATCAGAGGCTGGTAGTCTTGTCTCCTGAGTTTCCTGGTAGTGAGGGGAACGCCTAAGTATCTTACTGGAAGGTCGCCTGCTTGGAGTCCCAGAGAAATAGCAATGACATTGTTCCGGAGAGACGATCCCCCATCCAAAAACAGAACTGTTTTGCTGCGATTGATCCGTAAGCCAGAACCAACCTTGAATTCTTCGAGGAGATGTAGTATTCCTCTAGCCGAGAGTTCGGATCCATCGAAGAACAATAATACATCATCCGCAAAAGATAGATGAGTTACCAGAGGGGCATAGCACAGTGGATGATGGATGAACCTTCCGTTTAAGGCGCCAAAATCCAGGTTTTTTTGCTAAGAGGAACAGTAACGACGATAGAGGGTCACCCTGACGCACGCCTTTCCTGCCTTCAAAGAAGCCTGTCAATTCCCTGTTAACCGCGACGCTGTAAGTAGGGGTACAAACACACTGCTCAATCCAGCTAATGAATGTAGCCGGCAGATCGAACGCTTGTAAAATGTTGAATAGGAACCCCCAATTCAGGTGATCGTAAGCTTTGGTTAGATCAATTTGCAGACAGCCTCGAGTTGTTGGTCCTTTTTGATGAAAATTAGCGACCAATTCAGATGCCAGAAGCACATTTCGCATATATAACACCCCTCCATGAAACCAACCTGATTGGATTGAACCACTCGCTGCATGATCAACTTCAATCGCTTTTTGAGAATACAGGCAATTACCTTGTATATGGTGGTACAAAGAGACGCAGGTCTGAACTGAGAAAGCTTGTCTGCCCCCGGAGTCTTTGGAATGAGGGCCAAAGAGTCTGGAAGACGTAAAAAATTCTCTCACAGCTTTTACCACATCCTCTCTCACAATTGCCCAAGAGTCAACAAAAAACTCCTTCGAGAATCCATCAGGGCCTGGAGCTTTATTATTGGGCATCTTGAACAAAGTAGATGTGATTTCCTCCACATATGGAATTGCTGTGAGAAAAGATCCCAATTCGTTAGAGCACCTAAACGAGTGAGTAGCTTTTATTCTCTTCACCGAGTACAGGGCCACACTCTCATTGGCAGATCCCAAGAGATTTGCATAGCAAGACGTTGCTAAACCCTTAATCTGATCAGTGTTATCTACCCTGGTTCCATCTTCCAAACAGAGGTAACAGATGGTGTTCTTGGACTGATTTGAAACAATAGCCCTATGATAGAGACGAGTATTTGCATCACCATCTTTATACTAGCGAATGCGAGATTTAGCTTTGTAGAAGTCTTCCTAAGCTTTGGCAAAGAAGTTCCATTTTTTCCTGGCCTGAAACTCCTCCATAAACAGAGAGGATGAGGGAGAGGTGAGAAGAGATGACTGAATTTCCTCCAAATGAGACAAGGCTTCCGCTTTTCTTTGTTGAATATTCTCAAAACCTTCCTTGTTGAGCTGCTTACAACAAGATTTAGCAGCCTTCAATCTCTGCCCGAGGGAGAACATGTGCGAACCGGCTAGAACTGGAGCAGAACAAGCTTTTTCCATCTCCTGTTTAAATCTTGGATGAGTAGAGAAGAATGAGAAATATGTGAAGCTAGGTTTCTTACCAGACCAGCCTGCAACGAGGGAGACACTGCACGGAGCATGATCAGGAGGACCTGGAGCACCAAACTCTGCGAAGGAATATGGGAAAAGATCTAACCATTTATCGTTGATCACAACCCTGTCGAGTTTCCTCAGAATTGGATCCTCAGGCCTCCCGTTAGACCAAGTATAAAAAGTCCCAGAAGTAGTAAGTTCCGAGAATGAGTTGGACGCGAAACAATCTCGCATTTACGCCATGCCTCTCAGAGGGAGGGGATAGGGGAACAGAGAATAATGTTCGACAGTGGACTCTATTTGATTAAAGTCCCTCAAAATGATCCGGGCAGCAAAAATCTGTTCATTACAGTTGATCTCTGATAGATCACTCCACAGTTGACACCTTTCAATTTCCGTATTGTGAGCGTAGATGAAAGCCACAGAGAATGAACTTCTATTGACCGGGTTGAAAACACTACACAAAATCAACTGTGATGTTTTCTTGAAGATGAAGACAGATAGGATGGGATCCCAAACCACCCAGATCCGACCTCCCTCATCTCCTGAGTAATTACAATCACTTCTCCATCCAGGGAAGGTAGAAGCCAATATCCGAGCCGCCTCCCCTTCTCTAACATGAGTTTCCAAAATAGCACCAATACCGGATATGTTTTTTCCATATTTACACCGAACCAGAGTTTGTCTTGTAGGACTACACAGACCCCGAACATTCCAACAAAATATCTTCATTATATACACTAAAAAGACGACTGAGAAGCCAGATTAGAGTTGGGAACGCTTTCCCGAGGAAGTACCCCGAGGAGCGTATGAGTTTGCAAAACGCGAGAATTTGGAGATCTTTGAGGCAACTGCAAATTCAGCTTGCTTCTGTTGCTTTCTTCTTCGCTTCTTTAGGGAGAGAGAAACCATCCAAATTGTCCGTTTGAACTGCATCAGAAGCACCCTCAGGGGAAGAACCATCAGCGAGAGCGGTGGCAGGGAGGACAGGGTTCACATACGTGTTACTTCCTATAGTGGTCACCACTTTGGCCTGGGAAATAACCTCAGGTATTTGGAGAGGTGCTGTAGATGTTTGCGCTAATTTTGGAGTGGTGGTGGGGATATCATCCGAGGATTTGGAAGAGTCCGAGATGAGAACATGATGAGTAGAGGCGATTTCTTCCGTCGCTTCGACCGATGAATAATTAGCACCCTCTGTTAACTCCTCAGGGAGGAGCACTTAAGTAGAAGTGATATTTTCCGTCGCTTCAACAGAAGAAGAGTTAGCCCTCGATCTTAAATCTTTAGTGACAACCACTGGAGGAAGAATGGAGGCGGTTTCTTGTGAAGGGGTTGAGGGCAGCAACTCAAAAGGTGCCCGAACTTAGAGCAATTGTGCACTTAGGAGGAAGTCTCTGATAAGGGACTTGAATTATGACTTTATGACCATGTGAGTCTTTCACTATCACCGTTTCAGGTGGAGAGGACTGAAGATCAATTTCGACCTTGACCCTGGGAGTCTTCCACTATCACCGTTTCAGGTGGAGAGGACTGAAGATCAATTTCGACCTTGACCTTTGTATCTCCATAGTGGTATGGATCGAAACGAGACTTCTCGGTGTGGAGAGGATCACCAATAGCACTGGCAATAACACTAATGCCATCTAAAGAATATAGCTGCGGTGGAACTTTTTTGAGGATAACCCAAATGGTGCTGTGCGGAGTTCTGGAGGGGCTAAATTTCCATCAGCCGACCAAGGGAATATCGAGAATGCACAATTTCCTGCTTGCCACTACCCCACTTGAAGAATCCATTCTCTAGTGTCGAGGTTAGGCACAAAGATTAAGCATGAGTCCTCAGATAACATTTTAATAGAGATATTACCAAACTTTCCCCACACAGGATTGAGGTCGTGGAAGATTTTCCCCTGAGATGGGATGAGACTGTGAAATTGGGCCACAATGTGACCCTTCCAGGATTCGGAGGCCTTGAGTATAACAGAATCTGGCACTCTGACTACGGGGATGCCTTCTTCATCAAAGGTGGGAGATGAAATTTTCCTTAGATTCCTGAGACTAGCTTTGAACCTTTGTGCAGCGGTGGGGGCCTCCATGGAATCAGGGACGATAGTGAGAGGTGGAGTCTCAATGGCTTGATTCTGGGAGAAGTGATGAGTTTCAGCCACCGTGGAGATAGATGCAGCCAGGGAAATTTCGGGTGGAGGAGGAGCAGAAGCAGTCTCGGGTAGTGGAATAGCGGCAGCGGTCGTGGTGGATGGAGGAGCGGAAGAGGTCGCGGTCGGAGGAGGAGTAAACAAAGTAGCCATCAACACAATACACTCGAAGAAAGTAAAAGGGGGAAGAAAGAAGATCTAATTCTCGGCTGCCGGCGTGAGGCCAGCCTCCGGTGCGACGGCGGCGTTAACCTAGATCGCAAATCGCTCACGAATCGCTTTCTCTTTCATCTCCTGATTGACGGCTCAACGATTTTTTTTATTTATTACAAAACTAAAAATTGATGTGGAATTTTTAACAGTTCTAGTAATTTATATTCATTTTTACAAATTCAAATTATAGCATATATGGAAAATTTGTATTTTCATATTATATGTTTGATGTAATGATTCAATTTATATAACAAAATAAGATTAGACAAAGATAATGGGTAAATTTAAATGATTTAAAAACAAATAATATGATGTATTTGGATATCAAATCTTTGTTCTTGAATTATATAAAAATTATGTGGTTTTCATATAAGAAAATAGAATGAGAGTTCCTTTTTAGATTAATAATTAATTATATGATTTGTTTTATTAGAAGTATTTAATGTTTTGGACCAAATTATGAGTGACATGTTTTGTAATGGTTCTAGTAGTTTAAACTTTTTTTAAAAACTAATTTAAGAAGAAATATGGTGATGACATTAATAACACATGAATATAAGGTTTTTTAAAAAATGATTCTCAAATAATAAATAAGAGATGTGGTTCGAAAGAACAAAGCTTCATTCTTTGATAAATTCTTACTACATTTGAAACTTGACTTCTGATCAACAGGAAATTGTACCTTCTTATTACTCATTTCACTTTTATTGCCATATTTATTTATCGTTTAGGTACAGCAAATTATGTGTTCGTTATATATGACTCACAATATACACATGCGAAATGATACGACGGTGTTATACGAATCAATTTTTTTTAGTCCGCTGCCCGCGCATACTGTACGGGCATGTCAGCTCGTATTAATTAAAACACATGCATACCAATAACATTGTTTAACTGTAGCTACGCGGATAATTACTGGTACGCATGTGTTTTAGAGCTGCGTTTGCGGCTAGTAGCGATTGATACCAATCATACAAAACGCTTTAAACCAGTTTTTACCATTTTATAACGCTAAAAATCAGAAGTTCCGAAAAGTTCCTTCCAACCAGCGTTTACGGTTGCAGGCATTTGCGGCTGGAAAAAAAAAGTTTTTTTTATCAACAAAAAAATATCATTAAATTGTAAATTAATATAAAAAACTCTAAATTAATATATCCATAATATAAAAAATTGTAAATTAATATAAAAAACTATATATTGATATATCATAAATTTATTTGTTTTTTTTAATTATCATTTATTGTTTTATTATTTATGTTGATTGAGTTATGTTACATTTTTTATTATAATTATATAATTTTTTATGTTTCTAATAATTATAAAATTTGTTTATTATAATAATATTTTGTTAATTTGCTTTTGCACTTGGTAAACCAGTTAAAAATATCCGCAAACACAACAAAACTTTAAATTAAGATTAAAAAACTCTAAATTAATATATCATTAATTTATTTATTTTTAATTATAATTTGTTGTTTTATTATTTATGTTGATTTAAGTTATTTTATACTTTTATTATAACAAATATGTTTATGTTTTTAATAATTATAAAATTTTCTTATTTTAATAATTTCAATTTTATGATAACAATATTTTTTTAATATTGATAAAATTTGCTTATTTTAATATTTTTAGTTAATTTGCTTTTGCACCGCTGGTGAACCAGTCAAAAATGATCCACAAACTCAACAGTTTTAACCGCTATACCAGTCGTACAAACTGCTAGAAATCGCTTGTAACCGCAACAATCCGCATCCGCAAACTCCCGCAGCCGTAGCCGCAACCACCGCGTCTAAGCCAGTAAACATTTCTGAAAATTATGTCTTAAAATAGTTTCTGTTATAAGGAATTTTTAACTTAACTAAATTGTAGTTCAATAAAAAAAGCGCAAAATTGAAGTTCCTTGATCAATATCAACCGAAAAGACAAGTAATTTATCTCATGTTGAATTTCAAATGGAATAAAGACATTGACATTTGTGATGAGACTATTATAATTTGTAATAAAAGTTGTATGGTTATTTAATTATATAAACTACTAGGGGTGACCCGCGCTTCGCGCGGGAGATTACCGATATATTAATTGTATTTGTTTTTTTTACTAATTGTTTGTTAAGTTTTGATGTCATGTTTGTTATATAAATTAATCGAATAGACCTTTTCGTCGACGAGGAGCATGTCAACACTCATGAGCTCGCCACCCCTTTTAACATTGCGGGCCTCCTAGAAACGCAGCAGCCTTCCGACAATAGTATCAACACAGCAGCCAGCCTTCGAGTCTGAGAAGAGGAGATTGGAAGGTGCCATTTAGAAAGGAAATATACAATTGGAAGCGTGATTCAGACAGCGTGAGTTTAAGGATGGGTGAAGCTGAGGAACACATCTCCTACTTATAGGATTTAATAGATTGGGGGTGGGTTAAGTAAATGGTAACGGTCGTAGGGGGAGGTGGGGAGGAAGCAGGGTTAATTAGCAATTGATTTGGGGAAGTGGTTGTTAATTAGTGGGAATGGTTGTTAATTACTTCCGTTACGTCGGAGGAAGGCGAGGAGAGAGACGGAGCTACGCAGGCGGAGGTTTGTCGGACGAAGACGACGACATAGAAGTGGGCCAATTTTTTTAACGGGTGGAGAGGAAGTGTGAGAGTATGTAGGTCTGGGCTTTGGATTCTTTGGGCTTGGCATGAGTCTGTTTCGAAGTTGTGAAACCTCATCTGGTGGAGGAAAAGTTTGTTCGAAGGTTGTTACGTGGCAGAAGGTTGGAGCTCAAGCTGATGACGTGGCTGGCTGAGAAGGGAGAAGATTTAACTTTATATATATAGATTTTATCAAGGATCGCCGGCGGAGGAATTACACCAGTGGTTTTGGCGGGAATAGCTGGCGGGGAGTTACAACAAGATATTGGCGGAGGGATTACGAGGGAGTGTCAACACGTACTCAGCACGGATATCCACTGCACCATCTCTCTTTCTTTTTTTGTGTTGTTTATTGAGAAGATCTGTGTTGACTTGCAGCATACAACATAGGGCCGTGCTAACATTTATGGATACCATAAGCGATTTTATAAGAAAATTCCATAAAAGATAATTTACAAAGTATGTTCTTACTATATTATGTTGTTTAATATCTCATTATATTATGTTGTTTAATATCTCATCTGATTATGTATCAAATTTTCATTTACTTTTTTATTTATTTACTTTTTAGCTATGAATAAGTTATTTTGCAGGCTTTATATTCATACAAGAAAATAAATTTTAAACTTGTATAATAAAAATGGTATCAAATCCTTTATTTTGTAAATTTAAACATAAACAACTTGTGATAAAAAAAAAAACAAAAACAAAAACAAAAAAATAAGCAATAAAAAAGCAAAAAATAAGCAACATTGAAAACAAAAACTAAGGCCCTGAATGTCTACCTGGTTTTTATATTTTTAGCTTTTGGTTTTAGATTAGATTTTAGTTGTTCAATTTTTGGTTTTTGATTTTTCTGTAGATTTTAGTTTCTTACAAAACTTGAATGGTAATTTTTTTAGTTTCTCCTTTATGATATATTAGACTATCTATTAAAATATTTATTTTTATGATTTTTAAAATTCTTTTTTCTATGTTTAAAAACTATTAAAATGGTTTTATATTTTTTAAAAAAAGTTGTATTTTTATAGAGAATAATAACTTAGAAAGTTTGTATGTAATAATAAAACTGCTGGATAAACATGTATGTATGAAATATTTATTTATTTATTTGTTTATTTTATACAATAAAAATGCATTTCACATTATTGTAAAAAGAGATTCTTTAGTGTATGTAAATGTTTATATGAGAAATTATCTCTTATATAAAAAATAGCATTTCATTAATTATTAATAAATATTTTTAGTTTTTGGAAAGAAAAAAATACAACTTATAGATTTTTTTTTAAAAACAACAAAATGATAAAAAAAAATTATATAATATCAAAAATTTATTAATAAAAAGTACATGTATTTCATAATTTTTAAAATATTGAACTTTTCACCAATTTTATCAAAAAGTTTAGGAGATATTTTTATTACTATAGATTATTTTCATAATTTTATATTAGATTTTTGATTTACACCAAATTATTTTTATTCAATCTTAATGATTTTTTTTTTGACAACATCAAGACACTATTAGAAAACTAGAAATCGAAAGCCATCCACTGTGGGGCAACTGATTCAATAGAAACCAATTCAGATGGGTGATTCTTTGCCGCTTTCGCCAATCTGTCCGCTTTTCCATTTTGCTTCTGTGGAATAATCTCTATACAGAAGTCTGACAGCCTCTCTTTCTAATGTTGGAATTCCTCTAAATGAGCTGAAAAAACCGGCTTCTCAACTGGAGAAGAGACAATCTTCACCATGTCAGAACAATCAGTCGCAAAGATGAGCGGGATGCATTGAAGTGAATGCATACATTCCATTGCCCAAAGCAAGGCTTCGAATTCTGCATGTAACCCTGATAGGCTGCGTCTTATATTACGCAATCCTAGCCTCTGATCACCTTGACTGGATTTATTTCTGAACCAGCCCTGTCCCGAATAGATATTTGTTTCTTTCCAGGCGCCATCCACACAATACCACCAGGTCCCGGTCAAATCCGCTGTGACCCTCCTATTAGTAATTGTCGTTAAGTTCCTGGTTACCAAAGTCGACCTATCCTCTATTGTATTCGCTTCGTGCCAAATGTGACCCTTTTTTGTTGCCATCTCTAATAATTCTAGTGGATTTCGGTCCTTGTTGCTAAAGATAACTCATTCATGCTCTTCCAAATATACCAGAGAATCCAAGGAAAATAGGTCTCCACCATATTTTTAGGGAGCCTCTGAAACAGAAAATCCATATTAGCAAATAAAGATGGATCAGGATACTCAACTTGGTTAGTCGGTACCATTGAAGGAGCCCATGTTTGCACCGCCGGAAGACATCGAAATAGTACATGATGAATAGACTCCTCCTCTGCTCCACATCTTATACAATGCAAGTCACATAAAATCTCCTTGGAACGTAGATTTTTATTAACCGAAACACTACCCGACAGTACCTGCCAGAGAAAATGCCTTAGCTTGGGAGGACATTGTACTTTCCAGACTTGCGCCAATAGGGGTTTAACATCTAGTCCATAGAAAATCGGGGAAATTCCTTCATCCGAATATGTTCTCTCAATCAAATATCCTGATTTAACCGTGTATTTTCCTGTTTGATTTCTTTTTTAATCGGGGAAATCTTAATGATTAAATTAGTTATTTTATCAGTTTGATTTCTTTTTTATTTTATCGATTTGATTTTTGTAGGTGCTCTGTCTGCTTCTCCTCTTAAAAAGCGTCCAGAAGAAACTGATCTCATTTGGAAGGTCAATACCTCCTTATCTGCAGAAGTACTCCGAGGCAATAGACATCAACACCATATTTGAATCTTGTGGGCGAGCTCAAGAGAGATGTGTGTGTGGATTAGAAGCAGTTGCAGGAGACGCAGTGAAGAAAGAACTTATATCTGCTGGAAAAGTTGAGAAGAAGAGAGCATTTGCCATGACTAGAAAGTATGATGATGATTGGCCAGCAGCAGAAAAAGAGAAGAAGGCCAATGAGAAGACAAAGAAAAATACATTCCTCTTCTCATTTCCTTGATGAACTTAATGGTCTACACCCCTGGTTCTGGCCATGGCAAGCAGGGTCAGTATCGGTGCAACGTTTTAGACTGCATTAAGCAAGTTCAAAAGTTGTACATTTTTGTTAAAGATCACAAAATGATAAACTTGAATAGTCAAGTTTGTCAACGATAGTTGTCTCAATTGATAATAAAGCGAACTCATTTAATCTATTTTGTGACAAGTTAGACCTCAACTAATATTTTATTAGCTTCAACTTTGAAAAATTTCGCGACTGATACCAGAATGGTCAACAATATACGACAAGCAACTTTAGTGTTCTGATAACAATCCTCCATTTATTTAAAAAAAAAAAAGCATTTCAATAGAGTTTCATTGGTATTGATTCTCGAAGAAACTTTAATTACATAAACAGATCATCACTAACAATATTACCAACAATATTTGAATGCATACCATTTCTTTAAAGAAGCTTCTAAGTTCAAACATGATACTTTCAAAGTTTCCTCACTTGCGGCTGGTAGTTTTTTAAAATCAAACAAAACTCTAAAGTTTATTCATAAATTTAGAATTAATACATATATATATATATATATATATATATATATAACTTTTTAATATAAAATAGATGCCCCTATTAAAATGGATGCCCCAAGTCTTTGCTTCACTTGCTTGCTCTATAAGTCGGGGCTGAGCAGGGCCAAGGCATGCTACCACCAGCAACTGTTTTGCTAAAGAAGACCTGTGTAGAGGATGTTGCCTTGATCAAGGAGAAGAAGGAGAATGATGAGGATGAGAAGAAGAAGAAGAAGCAAGATTGACTGGTTTTAAGAAGACATCATTTTGATACTTTTTGCAAAATACTTCATTCTTTTGCATATCGCTAACATATACTATAATCGTTCTTCATTTTAATACTTGTGTTTGACATTTTTTGCAACACCACACGTCTGTGCCTTGAGATTCCTTGTACTTTTCAGAATTCATCAAACCCTCGACTGCAACCCTCTAGGTCATTTCCTGTCTATACTTTCTTTATCTTCTTTCCACTTAGGTTCTCCACCTTCTTCTGAACCTGCTACATAACTTGAAGAAAAAACAATTTAAGACAATACCAAAAGATTATAAACTAAGATGGTGTGGTATGTGACATACACTTACCATACCATGTAACCTCCCAATAAAAATGTCAAGAAGCTAAGCTCCAAACCATAAGAAGTCATTGAATGGAGATAGAATGTTACTGTCACTCTGAAACTGAGGATTTGAGGAATGAAGATTGAAGGATCAACAAGCTTCTCATAGTTCCGGTTTTCCGGTTCCACCAAGTACAGCAGTTCACAGAGTTGCAAGTACACAGAACACAACTCGTAACTAGACAAAAATTTGAAATGAAACCAAAAACAGCAATACCCACATTAGGCTATCAAATAAAGAGAAAAGCTAGTAGGGGAATGAGAACAAGTCATCTTAGACGCAAACTCGAAGGTAGCTCGAAAAATCAATAAGAAAAACCGGAATGTTCTTTTCCCTAGAGATGAGGAAAATTTTTGGTCAATCGAAATATAACTGAGGAAAGAAATCTGCAAGACGATTAGTAGGATTCAAACCTCAAGCCAAATAGAGACAGGAAGACTGTACTAGTTCAGTTCTGCGCCCTTTGGTAAAGTTTTGGTCAGCTGCCGCCTTGAGAACATTAATAAAGTTAGACTGTGTAAGAATCATGTGACAGAGATTAATATTGTAGAATCGAAACTTACTGTAAAGTATTGGACAGCCGTGTGAATCACGTCATCTCTCTTATCACCAATTCCTAAGGCATCTTTCAAATTCATAAACTCATCTCTAGCTGCCAAAACAAAAATAAAAAGGTAGGATCATATTTGGCACTAAGGTAATGAGTCTAACAACGCAAGTCCTCGGCGTTCGGGTTCAGATCGGGTTTAGCCTTACAGAATCTATTCGCGTTTAGCCTTACAGAATCCATTCGGGTTTTAATCGAGCCGGGTATGGTTAGTAATTATTCAGGTTCGGATTTATATTGTAATACCATAAAAATTCCATTTTATATCCAAACTCAATTCGGATTCAGATAACACTACTTCGGACCCGAATACCCATTTTTAAAATAACTTATTTTAACTAAAGCACATAAATCTAAACTAGAACTAATAAAATCTTCTTAAACATTATAAAAATATGTTTGAACTCATTCATTTTAAACATAACAATAAAAATAAGCCATAAAACTAAAATTTTAAAATATTTGAAAAGTAACCAAATTATACACAACTAGGCAAAAATGGTTAATTTCAAATTTTTTGGATAATCATTCAGGTTCGGCTTTTGGTTTGGGTATTACACAAAACCCTAAATACCTAGCTCTAAGCCTAATTTTGGAATTTTAAAGTTCAAGCATTTTGAATCAGATTCGAACTGGAATTTCAGGTTCACTTACAGATTTCCAGGCCTAAACAATGCTGCAATGACTTTTGCAAAGACAGAATAAGGAGTTAGGATAAAATATGAGCCAGTGAAAACTGGCAAATGGTAGGATCAAAATAAAAGATAGACAAAGACTAGATCATGTATGAGTTGCACTATTTAGGCCAACCGAAAAAAACATACCTCTACTTATTCTCCTTGCACGTGAGCTTGAAGTCCCACTCTGAACACTACTCACTATGTTACCTGAGGCTTGGCTCTGCAGGCACATAATTAAAATGTCTATTCTATGATTACAAGAGTTAAGCTTTGAACTCGGGTATATATGGCCATAACAATGTCACTCTTGACAATAATAATCTCAAATGCTAACATCCCTCTTCGCAGGGGATATATAAATAACCTGTCCAGCCGCAGTTTTAGTGGAGGTAAATTCTTCTGAAATAAATAAGTTTTCCAATACCCCGCATAATTTACATGACCTATAAAAGCACATAAACAAAAACTCATCATATATAACTCGGAACCAGAGATACCCTCAAATCTAAATCGAAAACACTTACAAAGCACAATCGTCACCGCGATCTGCGGGAACATTCTTCGCACAATGGTTACACCACACCATGGTGACGAGTCTGATTATGGATTAGGCTTTAATCCTATACTAGATCCGTACCCGCGCGTGGGCGCGCGGGATATGAATAATATTTTTCCAATTAAATACATAAATTTAAGATTTTTTAATATATTTTGATATAATAATAATTTTTAAAATTATTAAAAGAAAACAATAACATTGCAAATAATTTGTAACACTATACTCTAAAATAAGTTAATTAGTTTTCTTAACCCGTTTTCTAATTGTCTAAATATATTGCATATTTTAATAAAACAAAACTATACAAACCTGGAATTATATATATATATATATCAAATTAAAAATACAAAATATAATTTATGTTACTTTCTGTGTATACTTACCAAATATATTTTTTGTTACTTTATGT
>OVBB01000856.1:0-17717 GCA_900406415.1 Isatis lusitanica
TGGACGAAAATGAGTCTTCCTTCAATGGTTTTGGGCTGAACCAAATTATCTGGGCTTTCCTGATGGGCCAAGATTGTTGAACAATTTGATTTGTAGCTTGATTCAACCTGGCTTGGCCGAAATTAATTTTTGACTGCCCACATGTCTGAATCGCGTAAACTGGAAATCACCTGACTTGTAACTAGGATAACTCCTTCATCCGAACTNGAACTCGGATTGATTTGATTCTTCTTTGAGGAGCTTCGTAATTGAGCTGAGCACATTCTCCAGGTGGTTTCACGCATAGAAGCCTTGTGGTTGAGAAGATATGATACAAACATTGAACGTAGGTCTTTACTGCTTCTTAGGATCATATCACTAACATTTATTATCTAATTTATAGCTCTTTGATACACAGGTTTTAAACCTTAATTTCCTATCGCAAGTGCACAACAGACAAAGTAGTATTCAGGGGTCGAATCTTACAAGAACCAAGTTCACACTTTGATTTAATGAGCTAAATTAAGAGCTAAAACAATTCAATTAGGGTTGGTTTCATGAATAGCAAGAGATGAATTAAAAATCAGTTGATAACAAATATGAGAGAACGTTAGGTCAAGGCAATTTGCAGGCAATTCAGTGCAACAGATCAAACAACTATTCAGGTGATGATTTAAGCACAAGTCTACAACTCAAACACGAAGATAATATCAATCCACTCTTGTGGAATCAATAACTTTGTCTAGCAACCTAAAATCATAACTCTCGTTGGTTTTAGAAAATCGCAGACAAGCATTATAGATCGGGTTTGATTTGTTCACAATTCTCCTACACATCTACTCTCGCAGGTATAGAATAAATTGCTCGCCATAGTTTCTTCTAGCAACCTAGCAACTCTTGTTGTCTAGATTTAACCTAAGATCAGGAATAGATTGGCCAAATCGATTCAAGCAATAAGATCAACAGAGATGAAGACATCGAATTTATAAACCTATTTGTGTTTAATCCTTAGCTCATGAATTCCTTTGAAAACCTTAACCTAACTAAGAGATCTACTCAGATATAAGTAAAGAAGAAATAAACAAAGCAATTAAATAAAAGACCGCATCGAATATTAAAAATAGAAGTACTAGGGTTCAGAAATATTCTCCGAATGTAGTAGAGATATTCTCTCTTACAAGTAGAAAGCTCTAAAATCTGTTTAAGCTAAAAGCAAAAGTAAAAGATGATAAAAACATAAGTTTAAAATGAGTATATATAATCGGGTGATCCTAGACAGCTGCCTCCTTTCTTTTCGTGATAAGGATTAGGTCAAATTGACCTTCATTATTTTTCTCCCGGAGGTGCGAGCAGGTGCTCGCTGGTGGCCGAAATCGGGAGCGGGTGCTTGCCGATTGGAGTTGGTAGTACTTTGCAAGTTTTGCCTTCTTTTCTCCAATTATAGTTCTTTTCTTCTCCTAAGGCTTCAACTGCTCCAAACTTCAATAACAGCTCCATAACTACCTAAAATCACATGAAACCTACTCAAAAACTCTAGAAAACAATTAGATATTAAGGTTAGTATATGTCAAACTCATAATATATCACTCTTAAATACGAAAATTGCGACAACACTTAGATTCACCCCATGGATGAACCTTTATATTCACCTTACTTCTCACAACCAATGAAACTACTATGTCATATAACAATTAAAACAAAGTTAAACAGATTCAAAATAAAAAAATCTCAATTTTGACGTCTTTCCTACCAACGCCGTCTCAACAAAAAATCATATTTTTTTTGGTTTCAAGAAATTTATGTCTTTGAAGATTCATGTATAACGATCCAAAACAGTCATCAATGTCACCTCAAATTTGACCACTGCGTCGATGTTGTGGTACACGAAATGTCCATTTCTTCACCCGGTGACAGTCCAAACACCGATGGGATTCACCTCCAGAACACGAGAGATGTCCTCATTCACAGCACAACACTCACTTGCGGTATGAATCTTGAATCATGAATTCTTTAAACCAAAATAATCTGAATGTTTGTTTAATGGTGTCTCCTATCCACGTACGTGTGTGTGCACAGGAGATGATCGTTTGGATCTAATGTATATGTACACAACGAGAAATGCGGACCAGGTCACGGGATCAGCATTGGTAGTCTCGGCAAAGACAGCACAAAAGCCTGCGTCTCCAACATAACAGTGCGAGACGTAGCGATGCACAACACGATGACAGTTGTCCGGATAAAGACATGGCAATGATGACCGTTCTTAGCCAACGATTCTGAAATTCAGAACAAAAATTTGTTATTAGTAAAATTTATAATGATAAGAAATCAATTCTTTAGTAAGAAAGGAAGACTGAAAATATCTAACTTTTAAACTTATATTTATATCTATTTATATTTTAAAACTTATTTATATTTTTTTTTGTCAATTATGAGAGTTTAGAACCTCGATCCATAATTTTTTCAGTATCTAGAATTAATTTTTGAAAATTTCGATTTAAAGAGTAATACTCTATACTAACATATATTTAAACCCGGAATAAAAAAGTTAGTGCAGAAAATTCACATAATGAACAAAAGATGTCCAGCAAAAGAATTAGCTTGAACTGACTCGAGTCCATTGTATTGGGATCATTTGCATTTGATCATTAACGCACATGACATAAGTGTTGTCTTAAGATCTTTCTTTCTTTTTACCTACAAGATTTGAACCATATAATTTTATTTTTTTTGGGACAAAATTAACTTTAATTTTAAAATTAGCTAGGCTGATAAGCCACTAGACATGCAACTTTTTTACTTTCTTATAATTTATTCAAGTTTCAGTGACCATTTATGTTCAAATTTCTTAGTGTTATCAGGATCACCGTTCATCGCTTTATAAAAGCAACTAAAATAGAAAAGATTTAATCTTTGACCACAAATGATTAGATTCTAAAACTAAAGTTTTTAAGATTTTTAACCGTCTCTAATATGATACATACACTTACTATCATCAAAAATGCACTATTATCATAATTATTTATAATATTATATTGGATGAATAAAAAAATTACATTTCGTATATATATTTTTAATATTAACCCAATGATCATTAGCATCTGTAGCTAACATCTGCTGTCAGTTTTTTTTTTGTCATCTGATTAGATATAACTGAATGTTCAACAAACAAGATCAAACCAAAAAATAAGGCCCAGACAGATAAACGGGTAATCATTAGCACAACAAAAGAGTGAAAATTACACCCTAGCAGATGAGTTAATCTCAGAGACGAATAACCTGTCCAACCAGCGAGGATGAGTAGAAGCAACATAAGACTGTGCCCATCGCTGACAAGTAGCACTCTTGGCTATGAGATAAGCTCCTCTGTTGGTGCATCTAGGTTCCACTATCAACTTCCAATCCAAAAAATTCCTACAGACTAAGTTAATTTCTCCCACTTGAGAGCTGAAAGAAGGCCACGCAATGGGCCGGAGAACTGCGTTATAAAGCATGTTATCTTCAATAGCAAAGATAGCTTTAGTGATATGGTGAGAAACCAAACTTTCCAATGCCCATGAAAGGCCAAAGTATTGAGCTTCCTGCCAAGATTTAATATTGCACATAGATCTCCTACTATGGAGAATAACTGCACCTGTATAGTCACGAAGAACCCAAGCAAACCCACCAATGTTCTTCCTTTTTGACCAAACTGCTCCAACATTACACTTCAGCCATCCCGTTGGAGGCGGAGACCAACTTCTACGACGAACCCTGTCATTTGATCTTTGGTTCTGCCTAAGAGAGGAGGGACTATCTGCGTTACCTTGAGCAATAAACCAAAGATCCGTTTCTTCAAACATCTTATTGACACTTTCCAAAGCATCAAAACACCGCCCTTCAAACACCAAGGCATTTCTATTCTTCCATAAATACCATAGGACCCAAGGGAAAATCCTTTTAAGATGAGAGGGGGTTACACGGCTAGAAACAAGGTTCAATAAATAATTGACATTGGAGAAAAGAGATGAAGGATCAAACCCCAACCGTGGATGAGGGATATTAGTTAAAGCCCATACCTGCCTAGAGAATTGACAAGTGAAGAAAAGATGATTCAAAGATTCACCTTCTGATCCACAAACTTGGCAAATTCCTTCAGGCTTTACACCTCTCGTTGCTAACAGATCATCAACAGCTAAAGCACCAGATAACATCTTCCATAAAAACACACGTAGTTTTGAAGGAGCTCTAACTCTCCAAATCTTTTCTTTGAGACCATTTAACGAAGGCTGAAGATTGGCTTCCTGCAGAACTACCGAATTGCGAGAGTTGAATGCCAGATCATATCCTGATTTCACCGTGTAACAGCCTCGATGCGTAAATCTCCAAGAGAAAGAATCCTTTGAAGACACAGAAGGTTGATGTCGAAGGAGATTAAGGACATCATTTCTAACAAAAACCTCTTCTAAAGCAGCACGGTTCCATCTCCGAGTATTTAAATCGATAAGATCAGAAGCTGTGAGGTTAACGTTAAAATAGATGTTTTTCCTATAGGGCACTCTCATGAAACCTTCATCATCCTCTAACCACGGATCAATCCAAACATTAACCGATTGACCATCTCCAACTGAGACTTTGAACCCTCTGCGAAGCAAATCCCGACCAAATAAAATACTCCTCCAAGCGTATGAAGGTCTTGAGCCACACGCAGCTTCTAAAAACTCGCCATCTGGGAAGTATCTACTCTTAATCACTTCTGCCATGAGACAATCAGGCTGAGACAAAATACGCCAGCCCTGCTTAGCCAATAAAGCCTGATTGAAACATTCGAGATCCTTAAAACCCATACCTCCTTTGGCTTTCGGCAGACACATTTTCTCCCAACTAAGCCAATGTATCTTCTTTTTGTGTTCTATATTATTCCACCAAAATTCAGACATTGCACTAGCAATATTTACCAAAACCGATTTAGGCAGTTTAAAGACGGACATCGCATAAACCGGCAACGCTGAAATCACCGTTTTCATTAGCACTTCCTTACCACCGTGGGATAAAGTCTTGGAGAACCAACCAGAAATACGGCTTTTGACCCTGTCCTTTATGAACTGAAAAAGCTTAACCTTAGAGCCAGAAAGACATTCCGGGAGTCCTAAATATTTAGCGTTACCACCTTCTGCTACTATACCCAATCTCTGTCGCACTCTAACTTGAATAAGTTGATCAACTTTCGCTCCAAAAGTAATCGACGATTTAGAGAGATTGATGGTCTGTCCTGTGGCATTACCATAAGTACACAAGATGTCTTGAAGAACACGGGCTTGAACAACATCTGCCTTACACATAAACAGGCTATCATCTGCGAAAAGCAAATGATTAACCGCTGGACCTGCTTCTGAAAACTGTATACCCCGAAGCGAGCCGTTAATCTGAGCCTTGTTCAATAAGTGGGTAAGCCCTTCCGCACACAGCACAAACAGGAATGGTGAAATTGGATCTCCTTGGCGAAGACCGCGTTGAGGAGTCACTAAACCGTGAGGCTGATTGTTGATCAATATTGAATACGATACTGATGACACGCAAAACATGATCCAATCAACCCACTTTAAATGAAAACCCATAGCTATAAGAAGAGACCGTAAGTATGCCCATTCTACTTTATCGTAAGCTTTCGCCATATCAGTCTTCACCACCATATTTTCTTTCGAAATAGAGGGATGGGTGGATAAAGCATGAATCATTTCGTGGGCTACTATGATATTATCCGAAATGATTCTACCTTCCACAAACGCCGATTGATTACGGGAGACTAACCTTGACATAAGCGGTTGCAGACGTCTAACCAAAATCTTGGAAACAATCTTATAAACCACTGAACAGAGGCTGATTGGTCTCAGCTCAGTCATCCTGGAAGCGTTTCGAATTTTAGGTAACAGGCAAAGATGTGTGAAATTCCACTCCAACGGGAACGAACCGATATCGAAGAAAGCTTGAATCTCAGCAACTACTTGGTCCTCCACTATATCCCAATACTGCTGAAAAAATAGTCCCGTAAGACCGTCTGGGCCAGGAGCGCTCGACGCTTTGATAGAAAACACAGCCTCTTTCACCTCTTGTCTTGTAACAGGCTTGATTAACATTTCATTCATTTGGTCCGACACTCTAGGCAAAAAATCTTGAAACCACTCTGAGAAGCTAGTCGGGTTTGAAGATATGAAGAGAGAGGAAAAGTAGCTTTCTGCCACACTGCCTTTAGCCGCTTCAGAGAACTGTTCCACTCCATACTCGTCAATAAGCATATCAATGGAGTTTCGAGCTCTTCTTTCCTGCACTGAGTTATGAAAAAATCTAGAATTTTTGTCTCCAGCTTGTAACCACTTATCTTTACATTTCTGACGCCAAAACAGTTCTTCATCACGATAGGCTTTCACCAATTCAGTTTTCAAAAACCTTTGATGTTGAAAGGATGGATACTGCGCTGATTGATCAAACTCCAACGCCGCTTCAAGTTGGTGAATACGGTCTCGCGCATTAATGTTGGAGCTTTTTTTCCATTTACTCAGTGCTCTTCGACAGCTTCACATTCTATCAGAAACAGAGACCCTTGAACCTTTAATATTTTGCCATGCTTCTTGAATGGTACTCAGAACTTCTGGACAGTCTAAAAATCTCTGGTCAAACTTAAAGGAACCTTTATATACATCTTGAGATTCCACTAGATTAACCCACACTGGTCTATGATCAGAACCCCGCTTATCTAAAAACACTTGATTAGAAGCCGGGAATAAGTAAAACCAAGCAGGGTTCCCAAAACACCTGTCTAATCTAGACTGAATCCACAGCTTATGTCTCATCCCACCCCACGTAAACCCATTGCCTTGGCTAGGCAATTCCTCCAAATGACCAGCCGCTAACATATTAGAAAACGGGACAAAAGATTCTTCTTTTCTTAAAGGACCACCTACCTTTTCACCATTGTGTAAAATATCGTTAAAATCCCCTAATACACACCAAGGATCCGATCTTTTACACCCAATTCTAGACAGTCTTTCCCAAAACCTTGGTCTATCTACACAGTTTGGAGGGCCATAGACACACGAAACAAAAAAAGTGGTAGTATTATATTGGACTAACATATCAACAAGGTTTTTATTTACAAACCGAAAATCAATATTCACAGATTTCTTCCAAAAAACAGCTAACCCACCACTTCTACCTATAGGATCCACTGTATAAACATGATCATACCCAAGCCAGACTTGAAGATCAACCAAAACATTCCTTTTATGCATAGTTTCCAAAAGACAGAGCACCTCCGGGAAGTATTTTTTACGTATTTCCTGAAGGCGGGGAATTGTCAGGTCTTGGGCTCCTCCCAATCCCTGGCAATTCCAGGACAGAATGCTCATTGATATTTCGGCGATCCCTTCATCGGGATCACCCTTGATTTGGTACGCCTAGCGTTGGTAGAGCTATCAACAACCGCCTTTCTTTTGTAACCTTCCACACGAGCACCTTTACCATCACCATATAACTCCTCTAGAATATTTCCCCGAGGTTTACCTTGCTTATCTTGACCTAACCTCTTGCTAATGTGTGGTCTCCTTCTTGCAGCCTTCTTTGGGACCCCGGATGAATCAGTCCGTAAAGGATGAGATTCATTTACCGTAGAGTCACCGACCAAAGCACTACCCTGGGTAGAGGATGGAGAGTTTAAACTGAAAGCTCTTCTACTAGATCCCACATCAACAGCCAAATCACACATAGATTGTGGAAATCCCAATCTTTGTTTAATCGATTTTCTGAGCATCCTCGACTCAGAAATTGACCTATTGAGACTCATTCTTTCCTGCCATGAGATGGGAGCCGACGCCTTCAGAGAGCTGCTAAGAAGTTTATCCTGATTCCGTTCCTCCTGTAATAGCGTAGGGCAATCAGCATTCAAGTCAAAGTTGAAAACAACACCTTTTCCTTTATCTAAATTCTTCGTGAACTTTGGAGGTGATTCTAAACGAAGCGCCATCTTTTGAGTCAAGGGGTCCTTTTCTGCTTCTGCTACTGAAGCTTGCACTCTCGCAATGCGTATTGGTTTTTCTACTTCATTAGCTGTAGACAGATATCTCCGCATTTCCTCTAAAACTTCCTTCGCTATTTTAGGACGACCTGTATGTTTATTGATTTCCACCTGTTCCTCCGATAGAACTCCAAATAGAGAATCTGTCTGAGATAGTACCTTAGGCGCAGGTGGATTAGTCGTAGGGACTGAAGTCGATTTTCCTTCAGCCGCTTGTTTTCGCTTCAAGGCCAAAGGACATTTATCCTGAGCATGATTCAACCTCTGACAGACAAAGCATCGTTTCCTTATTCTTTCATAGTGGAAAAACACTTCAACATCTTCTCCAGACTTAAGCTTAATAACCTTCGATTTCTTTAGAGGACGGGAAACATCAAATTGCACCTTCACTCTAACAAAATTCTGACTCTGGGAAGCTGCAGGATCGAAGGCCACTTCCTTCACTGGACCAATAAGTTCCCCAATTGCCATGATTGATTCTTCGGTATAATGATTAATTGGTAAGTTCCGAATTTGAACCCAAAGAGAAAGGTATTGCAGATAATCAGGCGGAGGGAATTCGACCCAGCGTTCAACTACTATAGACCAGTCTTTGAACGTGTGCGCACCTTTTTCTAAAATCTCCTCGAGGTCATGGTCCCTATCGAAGATAAACTGGAAGCGTTCATTGGATAGAGCAATACCTCTCATTCTTCCAGGTTTCTGCCAGATGCGCGGCATGTCATGAACAAGATGAGAAATCTTTTGCATGTCGGGATTAAGGATCCGACCAACCAGACTTCGAGCATTTCTTGCACAAGATTTGAATTGGGGTAAATCCGGCATCAGGAATGGTTCATCTTCTTCTTCAAGAGAGAGATTCATCATGGCTAAATCCATCTCGATCGACATCGAACTTGATTGCAGAGGATTAGAATTTTCAGGTTACCGGAAAATAGAGCCACCGATCTAAACTGAGAGCTAAATGAAAACAGCCACCACTTTACACCACCGAAGAGCTAGTAAAAGCCACACAAAGCCCTATTCTCCGTAAAGTGAAAGACTCTACCTGAGAAAGAGGAACCTAAGCCCAAAAAAAGGGAACCATCTTTATCACAATAACCAAGCAAACTTTAAATCATGTAAACTCCCACATCTGCTGTCAGTTAGAAACTTCAATTTTTTAAAAAGATTGTTATACACCATCATCTATAGCTAAAATCTCCTGTAGATAGCCATTAACAGAAAAAAAAAAAAAAAAAAAACAATTNCGCATTCGAATGTTTGATATCTATGTTAGCATGTTTTTTTTTTTTTCAAATCATTTTATGTTGCAGGTTGCAAAAATATTTTGTGGAAAACTGAAAAGAAAATTTCTAAATTGTTAATTCCTCCCGCATATGAATGCAAGCACACAAATACAGAATACAACATGTGCAAGATGACAAAGTTAAAAAAAAAAAAAAAAAAAAAAAAAAAAAAAAAAAAAAAAAAAACATTGTATGTGTGGGATTTTTAATGATGATAATATAATAATCTTGACAAAAAAAGATAAACAATCATAAAATGAAAAGAGTATTTGCGTTCTATATACCAAATGATAACACTAATTTGCAAAGTGGTTATGTGTACTATTCAACTTTCCATATTCCGACTGTACCCCTAGTACTACGCAGATACTATACCAAATGATACAGTATCTTCTAGAAATCTTTTTAAAAGGTATTAATTCGGTAGAAATAAATGTAATTCATTAAATTTATGAGAAATCATTTTGTTCTCGAAGAGTCTATGTTCGCAACACGACGTTCCAGTTCCTAAAAAAGAAAAATGCAGGGGAAATCGAAGATTACACTCGGTGAAGCTCATTTCGGTTACCTCAACATTTTTTTGGCATGAATAAGGTAATTTCTATAGCCTCCTCCTCTACCTCTTCCATAGAGTTTTATTGACCACTTCTAGATCTAAACGAATTTTCGAAGATGGACGAACTATGTTTGCCGGAGCAAATGTTCGCCGCCAGACATGAACGGGGTGGTGAACGGCTGAATTGCTACCACAAAGCAATGAGACCAGTGCTTCGAAACCAAGCCACGCAGCTGCCAAAGTCGGTGGAGTATTCGTCACACACTCCGAATTTGTAGAGATAGAAAAGGTCCGCTACCACATTCTTTATCCCCTACATTTTCAGCTACCACCTAATAATTCTCTTAACCCTAGACAATCTTCTATATATATATTCAACTGTATGCCTTCCTATTTCATGTGTCACCTACTTGGCAGAAGACGATCCCCCAAACTACAAACGCCGGTTACATTCGCCGCCGGATACGAAGAGGGTGGTGAACGGTTGATTTGCTACCACAAAGCAAAGTGACCTGTGCTTCAAAACCAAGCCAACACAGCTGCCGGAGTTGGTGGAGTATTTAGCACACACTTCGAATTTGTTGAGAAAGAAAAGGTCCGCTACCACAATCTTTATCCCCTACATTTTCAGCTACCACCCAATAATTCTCTTAACCTTACACATCTTCTGTATATATATTCAACTGTATGCTTTCCTGTTTCATGGCAGGAGAAGATCCCCCAAACTACAAACGCCGGTTACATTCGCCGCCGGACAAGAATCGGGTGGTGAACGGCTGAATTGTTACCACAAAGAAAAGAGACATGTGCTTTAAAATCAAGCAGACGCAGCTGCCGGAGTGGGTGGAGTATTCGACGCACGCTCCGAACTTGTCGAGAAAGAAAAGATCCGCTACCACATTCATTATGCCTTCCTGTTTCATGTGCCACCTACTTGGCAGAAGACAATCTCCCAAACTACAAACACCGGTTACATTCGCTGTCGGACACAAACCGGGTGGTGAACGGCTGAATTGCTACCACAAAGAAAAGAGACCCGTGCTTTAAAATAAAGCCGATGCAGCTGCCGGAGTGGGTGGAGTATTCGATGCATGCTCCGAACTTGTCGAGAAAGAAAAGGTCCGCTACCACATTCCTTATCTCCTACATTTTCAGCTACCACCCAATAATTCTTTTAACCTTACACATCTTCTGTATATATATATTCAACTGTATGCCATCCTGTTTCATGGCAGGAGATGATCCCCCAAACTACAAACGCTGGTTACATTCGCCACCGAACACGAACCGGGTGGTGAACGGCTGAATTGCTACCACAAAGCAAAGAGACCTGTGCTTTAAAATCAAGTCGACGCAGCTGCCGGAGTGGGTGGAGTATTCGACGCACACTCCAAAATTTTCGAGAAAGAAAAGGTCCGCTACCACATTCATTATCCTCTATATTTTCAGCTACCATCGAATAATTCTATTAACCTTACACAATCTTCTGTATATATTCAACTGTATGCCTTCATGTTTCATGTTTCATGGCAGGAGACGATCCCCAAACTACAAATGCCGGTTCCGGTGAACGAGTCCTTACAACATTGAGTCCTTACTAGAATCTCGCTATAGCAGACATGTGCAAGCAGTGGGATCCTACATTTTTAGAATTTGTCGGATTTGGATACGATTTGATTTCAAAACTTAGGTCGGTAGGTTTCGTAAATGACATAAATGTCTTCTACTCCACCTATCAGCTACAGTCGATTGGGTTTTTTTTATTAGACCTACCAAGCCGCAAATAAAGTTATAAATTGGTATATACAGCAAATTGACCCAAATAAAAATTGGTCACCTTGAGAAATGAGACAATAGAGTGAAGATTCTGTGTGTACTTGTGAAGTGGCACGTGCTGAAACCCCGAGCATCTCCCGGGAAAACATGCGTCGTTCGCTCCAAAAGATACAGTTACCGCCGGTGGATATTCCCTACCGTCTCCTGCCGCCGACAGAAAAACTTTTTCTACAGCTTTTAACGTTCATCTCGTGTTATATCCACTGTATCCTCGTAACACCATATCAACCTAAGCTTTTTCATACATTATAGAGTTATTTTAAATTAGTGAAGACGTAATTGTGAATTTGTGATTTTAATCTACTATATTAAAACAGAAACCATTTTTGGAACTAACCTTTTGTCATGTGTTATATTACATTATGTGCCACTGAAATTTAATGAAAAGATACAATTTCATTAAAGATAATGTAGACTATAATAGTTTTAATACACTCGAACACCTCTGATTATGTACAGAATAATTACCATAAATAAAAATATATTAATTAGATATGTATCTTAACAATTTAAAATAATGTGTCCCACTTTTGTGATTGATTAAAAACTAAAATAATAATAATAAAATAATATATATATATATATATATTTATTAGATATTAAATCAAATGATAAATATAATTAATTAATATAATAAATTAATTTTCAAGACATAAAATCAAATTTAGTAAATATACACATAAGGTAACATAAAAACATATTTGATAAATATATACATAAAGTAACATAAAAGTATATTTGTTTTTTTAATTTGATATATATATATATATATAATTCCGGATTTGTATAGTTTTTTAATTAAAATATGTAAAATATTTAGACAATTAGAAAACGGGTAAAAAAGACTAATTAACTCATTTTAATTATAAAACTATTAAAATTATTAAGATGCGATAAGTTTCATAGACGGATTATTATATTATAACTTTTCTAAATATATATAAAATTTTAAATTCAATTATAATAATTAGAAAATAAAAGAACAAATACAAATTAATAGAATAGTCTATATAATTTTATATCAGTTTTTTGCTCATAATCAGGTCAAACGAAGCTAGATCGAGAAGAATCAAGGTGAAAAAAGAAACAAAACGCCATAAACAAATCAAGCTAACCTCGGAAGCTCCTTCATGTAAAGAAAGGAGGAGATGAAAGCAAAAAAAAAAAATCCACTCGACTGAGTTTTTTTTTTCTTTATGGTAAAAGAGACATTTGACTGTTTGAGTTACAAAAAGTCATACTTGTGGGCCTGCGACATTTTTGGATGTTATGACCAATAGATTATTAGCTGATGCAATAGCCCAATCGGCCCAAATCGGAAATTATAGTGTGTTTAATATGTTGTCAGTCCAAATAGTAAATGAAAAATTATATTTTAGCAAATAAATTTTTTGAACAATATAAATTTTAACAACTATTTTTATTAAGTGGGAATTGTAACATGTGGGTCACTTTGAAACTTTAAATACTAAAATGACACCCTGATGTGAAAATGACAGAACCCATTAACAAAAGAGAAGGTCATTTCAATGATTAAAGTTTCAAAGTGGGTCATTCCAAAAATCACCACTTAATTTAAAAGTCCAGTATATTAAAAAAAATAAATACTAACCGAACATTTTAATAAATTTTAGTATGAAATTATAAAATTTTCTAATTTACATTTTACTTCAACTTAGCTTTCAATTAAGTTGATGATATTATTCATTTTTTACTCTTTGTCCTTTTCACATTGTAAAACTACTTTTTCTCTAAATTTCTAACTATCCATAAAAAAAAACTCACAAAATAATACAAATCACAACTTATGTTATTGTTTAGTTTTAATAATTTTTAAATTATAATTAAATAAAAATGTTTAAAAATTCATAAATTTATGTATTTCATTGTAAAAATATGTTTTATATCCCGCGCGCCGACGCGTGGGTCCGATCCTAGTTCTAATTAAAAGCCATATCAAAGAATTAAAAACTTAAAAAAATACTACTGTTGACAGTTAAAAATAAAATAAGATATTAAATTTCTGAAAAAAAGAATCATGTTTTCATCATGAGAAGTGAGAACCAATAACTATCTATAGATAAATAAGATATTTTATCTATTTATAAAATAAAATATTAATTTTAAATGTGAATAGTCATTTGGCCATTCTAAATTAAATGTATCAAGATTTGTTTTATTAATGAAAACCTATGAATATTAATCTTTACATAACATATACATAGATGCAAAATTTTGTGTTATAAAGAGAGATATGCCGGAAAAAAGAGAGACATATGTACCTTGCGGCCAGTGGCGGATCTAGCTTGCGACGGACGGGGTCACGTGACCCCGACTAAATTTTGATTTTCTCTATATAATTAATACATAGTTTTGATTTTCTTTGAACAATTAGCACAGAATTCATGGTAATGCCCCCGGTTAATTCAAAATATATGATAGTAAGAATAATATGTATTTGCTAATATCAAATTACTAGGGAATTTGCCGGCGAGTAAAAGTCCCAAAAATATGTACGAGTATCTAAATCAATCTCATTTGAAAGATAAGTAATCGATCATAGAAAAACATCATAAAAAATAATATAAATTTGATGTCAACTCATGAAAAAGAAGTAACTAAAAAATTATACATATAAACTAAAGTTACATTGAACCCGATTTTTATGTCAAACCCTAAATAGATAAGCATATGGTGAAAATATTTGGATAAGCCTGCCTATAGCGCCATGCAGGAACAGTTTTTTTGTCCAAATCAAAGATTGCTAAAATCCTATATAAATATAATAGAGATAACTATCTATTATAGAACATTCATATACATGAAAATGGAAATTTTGTTGTTCAAATTATTTATATGGAAATTTGAAACAATCTTTGACAGCATCGTTTATCTTCTTTAACAAATGAATTATCCACGATTTTCATGTAGTTCTTGGACGCATTCCTCGAATCAATATACAAAACATTGTGCGGGCAATCACATGTAAAAAAATTTTCTAAAATCCCAAAAATATATATCATAGAACGTTCATAAGGAGAAACACAAGAAATGAAAATTCAAACTAATAATCAATAGATATTCTGTAAAACCTCTTTGTATACAACATCTAACATGCTCTTCTTCTGTTTCCACTTCTCATCCGTTAGCAAAATCTTCAGACCTCCTCCTGTAGTTACTTTGGACACATCAATGTACAACTGACCTTGCGAAAACACATGTCTTGGCATAAACAAGCCAACCTTTTGCAGTGTTTGACTTTGACTTTTATCAATAGTCATGGCGAAAGCAAGAGCAATAGATAAATTGTCTACGCCTCATCCTGAGTGGAAATTTCGTCTATGGGGGTGTAACAAACAACCTTGGGAGCAAAACCTTTTGACCAACCTTTTCACATGTAATAAGCTTTACATCGATCACGTGATTTTATAACTGTGTCACAAGTAGTCTATACCATAGCACAATCCTCCTTTAGGATCTACATTTCTAAGCAACCCAATCGGACACCGATTCCAACTTTAAGTCAAAGTTTGGTAATCTAGATATCTTAATGCAATTTAGGTATTCATGCGGGCAGTCTTTTATATAAAAAAAGATGTAATAATCCAAAAAATATGTATGAGTTTCTTCTTTAATGTCACTTAAAAAATCGATAATACAAAAACATAATAAGAAATAACATAATAATTCCAATGTCAACTCATGGAAAAAAAATTCACTTAAATATTATACATGTAACCCGATTTTTAATGTCAAAGCCAAAATAAATTAGCATACAGTTGAGGAAACACCTGCAACAAATTTAATAATCAAACAAAACATAAGTCTACAACCAAACCATTTAACCAACCAATCTTAATATTAAACAAAGTACGACCTCTGATAGAAGGAAGAGATATAGTCTAACCAAGTACCCAAAATAAGTAAGCGATGGAATTTTGTCGAATCACATCTCGTGAGAAGCAAGGTTATGTTGCTGCATCTTAGGAGCATAGTGAATAGGATCATAGTGAAAATTACTCACCTCATCATGAGACAAAAACCTTATCCCTGCTTGCAAATAGAAAGCAATTCTAAAATAAGAGACATTTAAGATGTGTTCAGATTTTTTTCTAAATGACTTTAATCGCATGTAGTTGGGGTGATTAAAAAACATACAGCAGTACTCTTTAATTCTAAGGGTACGTACAAAACACAAGATATATAGGTAAGGCAAACCTGTTTGGTTATTTTGTCCCAACTAATACAATAAGTGTGTTTATCTTTTTTATAAATGGTTCCTTGAATAGATTAAACAATAACCATAAATTATAAGGTGTATCGGAATAAGCCAAGCCAAATCCCATTACCCAATTAAGAATTGTGCATAGAACCTCTTCTACGAATTACAATGCCGCTTCCAAAGGATTCATACTGTGACCTCTCGAGCTTACTTATTTCCTATCCGACCAAACCACCTCTGGCGTAATCTAATCGTTGGTTTGTGTTGCTGCACGCTGGTAGATTGTCCGTGATCTACCTGATCATTCCAGGGCACAATCTTAAGTGTGTAAGCTTCTGCGTTGAATACCCATTCGTCCAAGGGAATGACCGTTGTGGGCGAGAAGAGGAGATAGAGATACTTAAGCGTCTAAGCAAGGAAAAAACTTTGCATCTTGTTGCCCTTTACTCCTGTATTAACCTGGAAACAGTTGAAAGAAAATTAAGAATCTACCATCAGATTATACTTAATACTGAGGAATCTAATTAGGAGCCTGAGGAGAACTTACATCCTTCAAATCGACATATCCAGACTCTATGCGCGAGTTCTTCTCAAATGCTTCAAATATATTCCATCCCCAATCTTGATATGTCTTGTTACCAGTTAACCGCCAGAGGTTAAACAGTGATTCGACGGTTTATGGTCTCAAGATGTTCCACGACGTTCCAACAGTCATATCCTGAATCATTCATGTTTGTGGATTGTATAGACAACAAATGTAAGCATAAACTAAACAATGTATTTGGAAAACACAAGCAAAGGACATACACTCCCAGCGTTGAAGAAATAATTCTCCCCAGCTAGTTTTGTCGGTGTTGACTCGTAAAAGTTATAACATGTCTATGCAAGCTGCAGATTAAGTAGGAAAATAACAATAAAGGCTAAAGTTCCAACAGCATCAATGGTTTGAAAATACTATTGATGAAGCTATAACGCCATAGCTTAACCTCTTCAGCAAGCAAGAGAAACTTCTTTGCTTCAGTAGGATCACTATACCCAGATGCTCTTAAAGCCAACATTCCAGGAGCAAAGTATGCCAATTCATCCATCTGGATATAGATGAGAAAGAAACATGAGAACTGGAAACGCCATGCAAGGCAAACTGTAACCTATCACAATGGCAACGATGAACAGACGGGTATCTATACCTTATCACTTAAAGAGTTTCCACTCTTCTCACAGATATATGTAAACGACGACGGTGTTGATTTTCTTACCAAGCTTAGCAGACAATTCATTGATTTCTACCATATATCTGATGCCATGATTCCAACACATAACATTACTAAATATCAAAACTGCAAAACCATCAAAGAAAAGTAGAACATATATGTCAAGGAGAAAGATAACTGTGATGACATCAGGTTTCTCCTTGATATCAATGTTCTTCTTTTCTTTGACTTATAAGACGTCAGTAGAAAAGAGTTAAACTTACCTCACTGCTAAAGTTTTGCTCCCAAACACCCAAATTTTTAGCAAATATTCGTAAAAGCTGTATGCAAAATATTTGCCGTCACATATCAAACCAGAGCAAAACCAGAAGCGATCAGACAAGCAGCAATATATAATGCAATCAAGTTGGGGAAAAACCTGTCTCCCATGGCACCAAATGTCGTGGTAGAGTATGATGGATTAGCTGTTTCGGGATTTATATAGATTGGAAGTAAACCATCAGCAGGGAAGTTCTTATTTAGCACTGAAATAACCTTTTCTACCTGAGACACGAGTTTCATTCAGGTCAACCAT
>OVBB01000858.1:0-17713 GCA_900406415.1 Isatis lusitanica
TTTTTTTCGGGCTTGAATTTGGTCCGACTCGTTGCGATATTGAAGACCGTCATATGCGCCTTCGGATCTGTCGTCCGTCGTAGAATGGGATCTTGAGTTTTCCAGGGTCGGGGAGTCTTACGCTCGTGATTCTCGAAGTGAAGGGGATTTTCTGAGTCTCCTCCAAAACTTGGTCGATCTTGGGAGCCGCACTAGTCGCCTTGTGGACTTGAGATCTCATTTCCTTCATCTTGTTCGCCGTTAGCTCCAATCGGGCACGTAATTCGTCCATTTCGCTTATTCGTTTAGCGGTCCGGTTCGCTCGATCCATCTGGGCTGCTCTCTCTCGTTCTTCGGCTCTTATTTGCTGGTTTACTGGAGTATATTCTCTTCTTCCTCGGTGAGATCTCTTTCTTCTTCGTTTGTCTCGTCTTCGTCGTGACCGTCCCTTTCCACTGTGACTTCTCTGTTGGTTACCGTTCAGACCGGCTGCTCGGTTCTTTGTCTCGTCGGGCTTTTCCGGTGTAACGGTGGGGGGCCGACGGCTCCGCTCTTGTTCCGACGGGAGTTTGCTCGCCGAGGTTCTCTCCTCCGGGAGTGTTTGCGCCAGTTCTCGGATTGCCATCATCTCCTGCGAAGTCGTTCTTTCTTGTATGTCTTGCCGTTCCACCAGTCTCGCTATCATGTTTCTTAGATCTCCGATTGCCGTGATATTTTTGGCTAGGCCGATCGGGCCAGTGCTGGCCGCTCCCGTTATACAGGTCCTCCGGTTGGCATCCCGAATCGGGGTGGTGCAGCGGTGATAGCTCTGGCTGAGGCTGTTCTGGTTCCGGTCGTTCCTGCGGCGGATGTCCCGGTTCTAGCCGCTCCTCCGGTCGGTTGATTGTTGACATCGTCGATTCTTCCTCCGGTGGTCATGGTCCTCCTCTCCATATCCTGTTGTTTTTGAGTAAAGAATATTTCTCGTCCCCACAGACGGCGCCAAACTGTGAGAGCCAAAACTCACACTGTTGAAATTTATATTTTGCAGAGATCCAAAAATTCTAATAAACAAGAACTCAAAGGGCAAAAAAGTAAAAGGATGAGAAAGATGATTTTATTGATAATTCTCTAAGTACAAGAATATTCGAGAAGGCTTATTGTCTTATATCTCAAAAGCTTTTGCACTCGAGTTGGGATCATGTGAAAGTGAATACAGGGGTCTATATTTATACTAGAGAGTCTAGAGTCTCAAAGACTGATCTAAGCAATGTGGGACGTTTTAAAGTCCCTTCTCCTGGCCGGCGGCCAGACCTAATGGCGGTGGCCCCTCCATTTGTCTTCCTTCTGTTCCGGCCCGTTAGGCCCAGCTTGTCCTTTTAATCTTCTTGTCCGGTTTTCCTTGGATTAAAGCCTTGCTTCCAGTTTGTTTTAAGTGAACTCCTCGATGTTTTTTCATGTTCTGAACAGCGCGAAGTCCGTGTGAAAATGGCGTGATGTTTCTTCAGAAAATATCGGGCCGAGGCCCGATGGTCGGGAAATGGCGGTTAGGGCCGGTTCGAGTAGGTGAGATCTGGCTGTAGCCCGCGTCTTGTCTCGTAAATTGCTCCTGGCTGAGAGAATATGCAGAGATTCGTCTTGAGAGGCCTGTAAAGAGTTTAGTTCATCTGCCGGGCCGAATGCCAAGAGCTTGACCCCTGCACGCGTTTGGTACCATTTCGTGGGTTTGCTGCCAAGATATGAAATGTTTAACCGTTGCTTCGTCCTTTTGCCGCACCAATCTCCAAGGAGGGGATTTTGACCCCAACATCAGCCACTAGAAAGCTCAGAATCTGCCCCGTAAGACTCACATCCTCCTATCTCCAACCTCACTTTCCTCACATCTCCCTTCTCAAACACCAATCTCCCAATCAACTTTACACATTTCTAAAGAATCAGCGACCCAAAATGAGAGAGAGAGACCAAAGACTCGAAGGATCATGGCTTCTACCTCCACAATGTCATTGGTCACACCATTAACCAGACCCGCTCATTGACCTTCTTCAACCCATTACCTCGGAAACCATCCAAGGCCATGTCAGCACCTGGAGGCAGGACACAGAGGCTCCAAGTTAAGGCTTCTAAGATCAAGTTCGACAAGGCTTTAACCGGATTCTCTTCCGCCGCTCTCACCACTTCAATGGTCATCCCGAAGATGGCTTAAGCCACCGGTCCAGGACTCAAGAATTTCTTGCTCAGCATTGCTTCCTGTGGCGTCGTTCTTACTGTCATCATCGGTGCCGTCCTCGGTGTCTCCAACTTCGACCCTGTTAAGAGAACCTAAGAAGCTAGCTATATTTTATATGTCTTACACCATTGTCGTTAATGTGTCTCCTGTGTACTCTTTTTAATGCTCCAGTGATGAAAGGTACTATGCTCAAAAGTTATAAAAAAAAAAAAAGCTCGTTTCCTCAATTTTTTTAGTGTCGTTGAATCCAAAAACACATGGGATTCGAAAAAGCATAAAGTTTGCATAATTGGAGTTAATTTAAGAGTTTACATGTACCTATAGAGACCTAACGAACAAATTGAGTAAGTATTTGCTCTCGGATGTGTAATTCACCTTATCAACCTTCACCACAGTCATATTCAGTCTGTGTTCATCTGCATACGATTCTTTTTTGATCTTCAGCTTTAACATGTACTGATGAAACAGCCTGTTTCTAACAATCTCTGCGAACTCTTCATCATTCTGCAGTTTGTGTTTCAACGTGTAAAGCTGCTTAGCCGGACATCCCATGATTTCTTCACCGGATTCTTGAAAGGCAGTTACCCAAGCCATCCCAGTGTGGTCTTGAATCTGCACTTGAAGGAGGTATCTGTAGTCGCATTCCTCAAACTCTTGGTTGCACCGGTTACAGAGCCACATGTTTATGCCAGTCCGTGTCACCTTCTTGTTGCATTGCTTATCTTCAACATCAAAAGACAATCTGTGTAACAGAAGCTATCTGTTTTGATAAATGCTATGGTTGCTTTCACGGTGACCGAGTCAGGCTTATTTGATCTTCCCAGACCTTCCTCTTTGATCTGAGAAACAGCTTTTCTTATCTCGTCCCTGGAACCTCCTCCAGGCATATTGTCTCTGGAAATGGAGGAGGATGCAGTATCTTTCCGCCCGTGATCGAACCAGTTCCTCAGTTTCTGAGCTTCAGGAAAATCCGGATTTATGAAGAGCTGTATTGACAATATTGTCCCAACTGATTTCCCGCTGAAGTCGCTTACTTTGCCAACTTTTATTGATAAACCAGGTAAAAGGCTGAACCAACCATCTCTTCGAGTTCCCGACCCTTCGGTTACAGAACTCTCCCCATAGCGTAACCTCAACGGCCTTACCTGATTCATCCTTCAGATTAAGGGTCCTCTTATGGGTTTCCATCTCGTTCTTTCTCAAGATTGGCATAGAAGGGTTCACAGAAGTCACAACCCCAATGATTTCGAGTATGGTATTATTTTCAGCATTCTCAATGTCACTTATAGGACGGAAGAAGAACTGCTGCCTTGGTATGGAACCATCTTTGTCAGGGCAAAGCTCCACAGTCGATGCTGCCTCCAAGAAAATTTTCCATTCATTCTTCAAGTGGTTGAAATTTTCCTGTGCAGGCTTCAAACTTCCCTTTGAAATCAAATACACCTTACCAACATCAATCACATCACAGAACCGGTCCACGACAGCATTAAAGCAAGTGATACGAATCTCACCTCCATCAGAGTCAAGCAGATCAAAAGAGAATACTTTCCCATCTCCTTTCGCATTGTTGTAACATCTGAAATCTCCTTTTGCAGTTACTCTAGCCTTAATAATAGCCCACCGACCTTGGTATGGATTAAGAGCAGCAATAAGGATGATTAGAGCTGGAGCCTCATTTTTCATTATGGGTCCATGATTTCTATAGCTTGGAGGTGGTTGATATGAAGGCTGAACAGATGGCCTGAAACTTGGGCTAGTGTTGGCTGTATTTTGAATGTTTACGCCCCTCAGAGGTGCTTTATCAACGGAATGTTAAACCGCAGGTTCATTAAAAACAACTTTACTCGGACCTGGAAGTTGCTTTTGGAATTCTGTATCTGAATCTGCACAAATTGTTGGGTTCCCAATGGTTTCAGACTGTGGTACTATAGTCTCCAGGTTTAGTACAATATTAAGCCTGTACACAATATGCATAGAGGCAAAATCCAATCACTATCACACAGAACAAAAAAACTCTTTAATTATGTCACGCTCACTCATGAAAATGTGTTAACTATATTATCTACGAACACAATCGTCTCCATTGTTCTGCAGACCTACCATTAAACACCATAAACTACAAAGACAACTGTCCTAAATAAAGCTACCATTGCTTCTTGAAACTTCATCACAACAAATTTCGTACACGTATGGATGAATGCTCAACAACAATGATTGGTGTACAGAGTTCGTACTCATACTAAAGGTGGAATTTCCAAGACTAAATCAAATCACATGGCTTAACTTCTCACCAAAAATCCAAAAAATCGCTGGAAAATTCAACAACTATACTATGCAAATGTAAAGAGATTAGAGAAAATGGAAAGAGGGAAAAGTAACCGGCAGCCTTTAACGTTGCTGCAAATGTAATCGATCAGATGAACAATGGATCCCTTCTCAAACTGTCCTGACTTGACTCGATCATTGAGCTGAACCGCAAGCATAGAATGTTGAACTGAGACACCATCTGAGATTAGCAAACGGTACCTCTCCTGACTTTTTGCTATCAATCTGATATCTAAAACCGGTAAAAGTGGCTTCAGATTGACGTCGCCGGCGATAATCGTCGTGATGGCGTTTGGAGTAAAACTCACCGGCATGATTACGATACTCAGAGATCCGCCGAGGTAACACAAAACCTTAGAAACGGGGAAAATCAACGAAAATCAGTTAAAGGAATCAGGAAAAAATTACGAAATCGGAGATTTAGAACGAGGGAAAGCGTAGATTGATGACCTTAAAGACGGTTGTGACTGGTGAGAGATTCCTCTGGAATAATTTTTTTCACTGCGTTTATCGAATGTTGCGGGAGAAGAAGCTATAAATGATGTTGCTGTGACTCGCAACAAACCATATGCGTTTCCTTTAGTTTTGAATTTGTACCTGAGAATTTGGTTTATTACCAATATTATATAATTTTTATGTGAGATTATTACGAACAGAAGAAGCTCAACTTAAATCCAAGTATTTATACTTACGTCTACCAGTAAACCATATACTAAACCTTACTAAACCAATTTTATTTACATGAGTAAACCAATAGGCCCCTTAAAATGAGCTGCAAAAAAGTTAAGAATGCTCCATCTTGGATTTTGAGACAGTGGAACGAATTTGGAAACAAAGGTTTAGTGAGTATATCAGCAACTTGATCTGCTATTCGAACATGAAGAGTCTTCATGATTCCTTTATCCAAACGTTCACGCACTGAGTGACAATCCGGTTCAATATGCTTCGTTCTCTCGTGGAAGACCGGATTTGTAGCAATGAAAATTGCAGCAGTGCTATCAGAAAAAAAGAATCGGAGTCGTAAGAAAAGGAACCTTCAAATCTTTGATCAGTGTGAGAAGCCAAACCATCTCCTTAGACGCCATGGATAGAGCACAATACTCTGTTTCTGCAGAAGGATAGAAAAAGACAGAAATCAAAAACTTCGAGAACCTCGAAAAATTTTCCCCCCTTTCTCTCCACGAAAATATCGAAACCAAATTCTCAATCTTGATTCTTAATTCTCATTCCTCGCCATTGTCACTATCCCCACAGCTATCTTCTAAACTGCTTACATTTCCCACCGTATTAACCCTTGGCCGTGTAGCTGCCCTCCCGATTCTCGTCACGAGCTGTACGTTTGATTCTTTTGGTTTCAAGTCTGTATTGTTTGTTGTAGTCATCAGATCTAAGGCAATTTCATTTTTTTTTTTTTCGTTTCTGCTTGAATTCGACATTTTGAACATTGAACTCTTTTGAAATGAGCTTATTCCTATGAGTGCTTCACTAGTTAACCTGAAAGTTTTAAACTTTCGCACATGTTGTATGTACATGATTTTACTAATTAGACGAGACGGTGCTGTGTGTGACGAGAGAGTGTGTAATGATTTTCAGAGACGGGACTAGCGGTGCTGCCGAGACGGTGCTGTGTTTTCTTAGCTGGAGGAGGTGCTGTGTATAGCTTTGCTCCACAGGTAATTTATTTCTTTTGTCCTGTTTGCGAAATACCAAACATAACTGTTGGATTCTCTTGTATAGAGTTTGGAAATTGCAAAGCTGAGTTAAAGAATAAATTAACAAGTACTGATTTGATCCATCTAAGACTGATTCGCTTGTTTCTTCAATTGTTGTACCACTCATACAACAGCTTCAATTTTGTACCACTCATACGACAGGTTAGTCACATCTATCAAGTTCTTTAGTCTTACAATTCGTATGAATACTACATTACTGTAATGGATTCATTGTTATGCTTAGTCCCATCTATGAAGTTCTTTAGTTGTATACTTGGTTTGAGATTACATATTGTATTTTTAATTGATTAATTTCTTTTTATGTTTACTTATTATCGTTATGTTTGGTTGGTTCTATCAAGTTCTTTACTCTAGACTACGTTACTGTATTAATTATTGATTCATTTCTGCTGACTTATGATTGTTATACTTAGTTGATTAGTACATTGTTGTGGCTGTTGTTTTCTTTTCTTTGTGTCGTGATTCTGATTGGTTTTGTACTCATTTATGGACTCATTGACAGTACCCATTTGCCACTGTCTCAATTAGGCTTAGATCCTATGGACAAGGCATGGGTGCAGGATGGTTTAGGTTAGCCCTGCGACTTCGGTTTCTCGGGTCAATTCGGTTCGGTTTTTCCGGTTTATCGGATAGTTCGGATACCGGTTTATTCGGTTATTTATTTTTTTTACCGAAATTAACCGAATTTTCGATTTTTAAGTTCCGGGTTAAAAAAAAAAAAAGAGATTGCACAGTTCAACAGAAAAAAAAAAGAAAGAAAAGAATCGATTTGAAGAAGGAGATTGCACGGGTTAAAATAAAAAAGAAGAAGGAGATTGCCTTTTGGTATCATGATTGATACTGGGATTGGGATTTGATTTTAGAGACCAACCCCAAAGAAGGAAAAAAGGAAAAAAGGAAAATTCGGGATTTGATTTTGGAGACTAAACCCAAAGAAGGAAAAAGAAGAAAGGAATATTTGGATTTGATTTACTCACTAAATCCAGAGATGGGGAGAACGAGATTTGCTTCATGTCAATTGCTTCCAACCAAGAAAAAGGGTAAAGAGAAAGAAGACTCGAAGAAGAACGAAGACTTGAAGAAGAATGAAGAAAAGACTCGAAGAAGAATTTAGAAAATAAGAGAAGATGAGAAGAGAAGATGAGAAGAGAAGATGCAGCAGAACAAAAAGGAGGCGGCTGCAAATAGATCTAGGGTTTTTTTTAGTTTTTTCTTTAATTTCGGTTAACCGTTCGGTTCAGCATAACCGAACCGAACCGAGTTGATAACCGAAATATATTATTAAACCTGCCGATCGGTTCACTTTCTTTAACTAAAACCGAACCGAAATTCCCAAAACCCGGTTCGGTTTGGTTCGGAAATTTCGGTTCGGTGACACAATAAGAGTTTCACTTACAGTGCCACCAGAAGAGGAGATAGATCCCTGCAGGCGACCTCGGCACAAAAGCTGCTGAAACTTCAACAAGGCGTGGTATGAATGATTATTCTTCAGATGCTTCTCTGATATAGTTTCCACTCTACGAGACTAATGCAACGCTTTGTATTAGGCACCATTTGAGGAAAAACACAAGCAAGTTAATGGGTCATACCAAGAATTCTCTACGTTTGTTCCACTATTATGAAACTCATCTAGTAAGAGAAGGTATTCTAGAAATTGCTTTAATTGATTATTGTTGGTCTAACTGGAGCTCTGCCTTTCTTTTGATCTTTCTCTTCCAAATATCAGAGATCTTTCTGACTGACATTTGCTTGAAGCCATTAGGGGAGTATTTTGCAGGTTTGCAATTCTCATAAGTGGTAATATTTCTCAATTTCAAGCTCTTGGTTTAGATACAGAGTGTTTTTCTCGACTTGTTAGACATCAAAATTCATTTTGCATTTGAAATCACTTCTCTGCTGACATATCTTTTTGAATTACATTTTCAGTATTTTAAGATGAATTCTCGAAGAGGACATGGAGGAGGAGAATGCAGAGATTAAAGCAGGCCACTTTGAGGAATCCATGAAATGCGCTAGGAGATTAGATATATAGTAGCTTGAGTTAGTATAAGACTTGTATGTGCAGGACTTAGACTTGTACGTGGTAGTTAGTAAAATATGTTATCAGATAATTTATAAATGGTTTTAGGATATATATTTTGTCTTCCATTAATTTATCAACTATTGCAAATTAATCGATTAGTTAAAAAAAAAAAAAAAAAAAAAAATGAGTATCCCCTTTTTTTTNATCGATTGTCATTAATTTGAAGCTAACCAATCCTCATGGAGGACAGATCCCATACAATATGGAATGAAACGATAAGAGACAAAGATAGACAAGTTCGCTGTATCCTTAGCTAAAACATGAGCAGCTTTGTTGCTATTACGAGGAACCCAAACATAATCAACTTTATCAAATTTAGATTGCCATCTTTGGATGTCTCTTAGCCAGTTGTGTAGTCCAAAGTGTTGTTGTTGCTGCTTTATCAGGTATAGTAGTTGTTGATTATCACCTTCAAATTTGATTCGTCGATATCCTCTTACCCACATATGTTGCATTGCCATTAATAGTGATTGGGCTTCTGCTTCAAGAGGTGTGGAGCATATTTGACCCATACTTCGATTTGCTTCAAGATAAGTACCATTGCTATCTCTTATGACCCACGCTGCGGAGGAAGGATTCACTGCATTATTATGACTGCAATCATAATTACACTTAACTGTGCCCATTGGCGGCCGTGACCATTCTGAAGTGGAAATTCTTCTAATGGTTAGTTGTATCTGATTTGGTTTTGGTGGTTGCTCTTCTCCTGCTGCAAGCCATTCGTATGTCTCTCTAACTGCAGAGGATATATCTTTAGAAACATTCCATGCTTGATGCTGATAGAGTAGTAAGTTTCTGCTTTTCCATATCCTCCAGAGAACCCAAAACGGTAATTGTCTATGAAAGCTTGATAGATCAGGATTGATATGTAATGCGATGATAGTTCTTATCTTGTCTTCAAAGTCTCGGGTTGAATCCACTAGTTGCTGATACGGTAGTGTGCTTTGTCTCCAAATTGCATTGACATAAGGGCAAGTGAAGAATAAGTGGTCCAATGTTTCATCACTTTGACAGCATCGCCTACATTGAGCATCAGTTACCACATGTCTGTCTCTTAATATGGTTCCAACCGCCAGAGCTCGTGCCGATACTCTCCATAAGAAATGCTTAAGTTTAGGAGCAGTATTCAGTTTCCAGATATGTTGTTTGATATCTAACGCTCCAGAAGGCGGTTGAATAGCTGGATTCTGATGTAAATGCATAGCAAGCCAGTAGCCTGATTTCACCGTATATACACCATTATCTGTATAGTGCCAGCCAATCAAATCTTCTTCAAGAGAGGAGCATAATCGGAGCTTCAATATCTCAGTAACATCTTCCGGAACTATGATAGAGTCAAGAAGGTTTTTGTTCCATTCTTGAAGGTTGGTGCAAAGTAGATCTGCTACATAAGGAACCGCCAATTGCGTACCTTCGATATGCGTCTAGGTGGTCTTGGGGGTTGGAGTGGTAGCCAAGGATCCGTCCAAGTTTGTACTTGTTTACCATTACCAATGAGACATCTCATACCTTGTTTTACTAAGTCACGTCCCTCTAGTAGTGATCTCCATAGGAAGGATGGCTTGTATCTGATATCTGCATCAATCAGATTATTCTCAGGATAATAACGGCCTTTCGGAACTCTAGCCGCCAAGCTGTGCGGAGATTGAAGGAGACGCCAGATTTGTTTACCCAACAGAGCAATGTTAAAGTGTTCAATATCCTTAAATCCAAGTCCACCCTCTTTCTTGGGCAGAGCTAGTCGTTTCCAAGCAAGCCAATGCATCGGTTTTTTGTCCGTACCTTTGTTCCACCAGAATTTGGCTAGTGCTGCATTGATTTCTTCACTGATACCAATGGGGAGTTTAAAACAGTTCATTGTATAGACTGGAAGTGCCAATGCCACTGTCTTCAACAGAATTTCCTTCCCAGCATCCGATAGGTATCTGTATTTCCATCCTTGTGTTTGTTTCTTAACTTTTTCCACTATGTATTGGAAAATTTCCTTCTTCTTCCGACCTACTTGTTCAGGTAGGCCTAAGTATTTACCACATCCACCGTCATTGTGAATATTGAGGATGTGTCTGAGTCTCGTGTTCATTGCTGAACAAACTTTTGAACCAAATGTGATAGCAGATTTGTGAAGATTGACTGTCTAGCCAGAGACTCGTTCGTAGCAACCAAGAATGGACATGATTGTAGCACAAGATCGAGGGTGAGCATGACAAAAAAACAGAGCATCATCTGCGAAGAGAAGATGGTTGATTGTTGGTCCCGTTTGACTGATTTTCATGCCTTTTAGTCGTTGTTCTCTGCCCGCTTTACTCAGTAGATGACTTAGGACTTCACTGCATAGTATGAATATATATGGAGAGAGTGGATCTCCCTGTCTAATTTCTCTCTCTGGGTGAATCGTTCCATGAGGAGAGCCATTAATAAGTACAGAGAAGGAGACTGTTTCAATGCAATCCATAATCCATTTGATCCACATTTCCGAGAATCCCATGTATCTCATTGTATCTCGGATAAAACTCCATTCTAATCGATCATACGCCTTAGATATATCCGTTTTTACAGTCATGTGCGACTTTGCCCATCTTTTCCGAGATTTCAACGAATGTAACATCTCATGAGCCACAATTACGTTGTCCATAATGTTTCTGCCAGGGATAAAGGCTACCTGCTCCTCGCTTATGATATTGGAGAGGTGTTTCTTTAATCTACCAACTAGTAGCTTCGAGAGAATTTTATACCTGACGTTGCAAAGTGCAATTGGACGGAAGTCACTCACCATACGAGGAACTTCCGGCTTTGGTATAAGACAAATGTTGGTATGATTGGTTCCTTCAGGTAAAATCCCTTCCAAGAAGAAGTTCTGAACATCCCTGATAATATCATCCTTAATTTCTGGCCAAAACTGACGGAAGAAAGAACCGGTGATACCATCAGGTCCCGGAGCACGGTCAGCCCCAATGCTAAACACAGCTTTGCGTATTTCTGCTTCAGTGAATGGCTTTGTAAGTTCCATATTCGTAGCTTCTGTAACACGTCTCTGAAAACCCTCAAACACTGAAATATAGTTCTGAGAATCTTGTCTTGTGCTCTTAAATAGTTGCTGGAAATAAGCAGTCGCAGTAAGTCCGATTTCAGAGTCTCCACGAAAGATATGACCTTGATCATTTTGAATAGCCATTATGCGATTTCGCGCTGTTCGCTGTTTTGCTGCTGCATAGAAGAATTTAGTGTTACGGTCACCATAGTTAAGCCACCGATTTCTGCTCTTTAGGTACCAATATTGTTCATCTTCCTTATGTGCCTTCTGTAAATCTTCACGGATTTGATGGAGTGTTGAAGTTGTCACATTACCCTGAGACATTGCGCGATCAAGTTCTAATTTCAACTCCTTTATACGTTTTGCTGCATTAGTCTGATTGTCCCGTTTCCATTCTGATATCGTTCGTCTACAAGCTTGGATACGACTACCAAGATTCGCTTCACAGCCAAAACTTTTCCAAGTTTGAATCACTGTATCCTTGAAACCATCTTTCTCAAACATCCGTTTATCATACCGAAATAGTCTTCTTCTGTTCCCCACATACTGACTGAATCTAATAATTAATGGTCTATGATCAGAGCCATCAAACGGTAAGAACTCAACTTGTGCCGCAGGGAAATTACTCAACCATTCTTTGTTAGCCATGGCTCTATCCAAACAACACCATACATCATGAGTATGGCGTTTTCCAGTCCATGAAAAACGATCACCTATTACTTTAAGATCTTGGATTTGACAAGTTGATATCATCCGTCGGAAGTCTACAAAAGTACTCTCTGCTCGATGTGGTCCACCTCGTTTCTCGCTATTGTTCCGAATCTCATTAAAATCTCCAGCTAACAACCATAGGGCTCTTCGTGTTGTTGACATTCTTTCTAGTCGTTCCCAAAGATGGTGTCGATATGAATGGTTCGGGTGGCCATATACGCAGGAGTAGTAAAAAGATAAGCCATTGCATTGAACCAAACAATCAACCAGATTAGGTGATTGGAAATCAACTGAAACAGAGATTGAATTCTTCCAAAAAAGCACTAAACCCCCACTTATACCTCGTGGGGGAACTGTTACACATCTATCATACCCCAACTCACAACAAAGATCTCTAATAACATCATCCTTCTGCTTGGTTTCCATTAGGCATAGCATGTCCGGGAGATACTCTCTAACTATCTCCTTAAGGCGTCGAACTGTCTGGTCTATGCCCAGACCCTGACAGTTCCAACTGGCTGTAATCATGGCGATTTGGGTGGTTTAGGAACCACCAAACCTTGAATCTTTGTGATGTCTTGAACAGGTGAAACTGAGGTCGTGTCAGGTATGTTTTCACGGATCGTGACCTTGGACGGGGTTAACCTGGTGATAGAATCATCCATTTTGCGTTTCCGAGTTGTTGATGAGCTGCCTTCATTAAGCATACTTGGTGCAAAAAAGCCATCCATGTCATGAGAAGGAACAGAGTGTGGAACAGAGCAAGCTTGAAAAGCCTCGATGGTTGGAGATGCAGCATTTGAGTTTATTTGTGGTAAAACATTTGGGATCATATCATTAACCTGTAGAGATGGTGCATCTAGAGGTGGATCGTTAGCAGGAGGGGCATCTTGTTGGGCATCCATCATGAGACCATCATTTTGATCTCCATTTTTTTCATCAGGTAGTTCCTCAATGCGTATGCCTTGATTGTTGTTGTCCCGTGGCGGTTGTTCTTCATCTGGTTCGCCTTCGCTGTCAGATGAGTGGTCACCTCCTCCATTTTGTATGAGACAGGCACCTGAATCGTGGGTTAGGATCCCACATACTTCACAGAAGCCTCTAAGACGTTCGTAGCGAAATCAGAGAAGAGTGTTGACTCCTGGTGTGAATTGGAAATGTCGTTTGAAACGAAGGGGAAGCGTGATATCCCAGTCAAGGCAGACATGGGCAAATTCCACACGAGCAGCCGCTTCATCATTGAAATCCACATCAAGGAGGGGGCCCAAAGCTCGTCCAATGTGGGCTATGACTTCCTCATTAATGAACTGAAGGGGAATGCCTCTTATTTGAACCCAAAAAGGTATGAAGTTGAGCATTAGAGGACTCATTAGAGGAGACCAACGTTGTAGCACCAACATACGATCAGCAAAGGCCCAAGGTCCTCTGCGGAGAACAGACTCCATAGATTCTTCAGAGGGAAGATGAACTGAAAGCGTCCACCGTCGATAATACGACCCTGAACAAGGCCCGCTTGGCCCCAGGAACGGGGAAGAGTTGCAACAATCGAACGTAAGTTCTGTCGACGCGGGATGGTTGGGCGTCCGACAATGACAAAACGGTATGCCGCCGCTGCCTGAGTCACGACATCAGTGGGTAAGATGATTGGATCATCCATGACACCCAAATCAAGGTCCTGCATTGCACGCCGTAAGTTACTCGCCATTGTGTTGTTGTGTTGATCAGAAATAGTATCTTTGTGATTTTGATGCTTTGTCCGTGAAGGATGTTGTGAGTGTCGAGTTACAGAATTCCAGGGTATTAATAAGGGTCTCTCCACCGCAAAAGTAGAGGGAAGTGCATCACGTCGGATCATGGAGGCCGACGTGGGGGAAGAACGTTAGAGATGGTGAGGTAAACCGTTACCGGAGGCCAGAATAGAGTAAACTGTCAATAACCGTTGAATCGCCAATTAGATCGCCAAATAACCGTTTTTTCTCTTCAATACGCAGTTTTTCGCTGAGTATCACCCTTTAAAATGAAAACAGACGTTGACAAAAAAACAAAATGAGAATAGAAAAGCTGGCTTGTCATTGGCTAATATATAGAAGGAAGGAGTAACCCTATTTTACTATCACCCGTTAGATTATATAACATCCAACTGCTACTATGTAACACAAGTTTTACCCTTTTTCTCTTCTCTCTTTCCTCCCCTTCTCCTCTTTCGTCACTTTCTCCTGTTTCGTCACTTTCATCTTCTTCAGAACTAATTTTAGTCCCGTAATTAGGGATGTTAAATAAGATTTTCTGGTATAGCCCGGCCCTTTTCATTTTGAACTTGGCCTTTTTTAAGTCCTAACCCTTTCCAAGCCCTTAAAATTTATAAACAAGGCTCAACCCCTTTAAGCCCTATTAAACCTTTTCTAATTTTACAATTTCTTTTTTATATTATAATAACTTTTTTTTAACTAATCTTTATAAATTTGTAACAAAAATACTTTATATTCACAAAAAAACATTGTTATTTATAATAAATAATGTTTCTCGCCAAAACCGCAAGATTACGTTTTCCCGCCAAAACTGAAAGTCACATTTTCCCGCCAAAACGAATCGTAATACTTCATTGCTTCTCCGTCTCTGCCGCCGATGCTCAAGACCCACGGTAAGATTTCTCTTCTTCTTCTTCCTCTTAATTTTTTTTACAGATATAACTCATTTTCTAGCAACCTTCTCATCTCCATTGAGATATGCAAGAGAAAAGAGGGAGGAAGCAAGGAACAGTATGTGAAAATGGAAAATCAGTTATCAAACTCGCAAATTTCATCCCTCACGAATAGTGACGAGCTTCAAGCACTGATAATCCTCGCTGTTGGACTGAAATTTATGTCAGGTATATTCCAGTCATCTTCTCTTGTCTATTTTCTAGACCCATTTGGTTACAGATCTGAAAGATCTCTGTTCTTTCATGTTAGGCTGGACAAGATCGATTCATGAGGAGATGAAGTCGGAGATTCATAAGAGAAATAAGATAGGATCAATGTTCAAGATTGCGCTAGGCGTGAGTCGGGCGGTCGATGAAAGCCTAACGACTAATCAATTAATCGGGGATTATACGGGGATTAATCAGGGACTAGTTTGAGAACTATTATATCTATTTTAAGGTATATTTTTTTTTCTAGCATTATTATATCTATTTTATCAATATAATGTTTTCCATTCCTTAAATCCCAAAATATAACGTTTGGTGTAGTGGTTGTTGTTATTTTTACTGTCTTATAAGTAACAAGTTCGAAGCTCAGCATCTACATATATGTGTTTTTTCATTTAAACTTAATATCGCAGATCTAATATACCACACTTGATTTCTTCTAACAAACAAAATGATGAGTTTTTTGAAGTTTCCCGATTTTTAAACCGATTTTGATGAAATCGCGGCGGCATCACACCGTCGACCCCTTAATCGCCGATTTCATGGTCTTCACGTCCGCGTTTTAGAACATTGGATAGGATATAGAGGAGGAAGATGAAGAGGCCCAACGAAGCTTTTTTTGTTTCCTTTTGTGAATATGATTTTTTATATTATTTTATATAATAATAATGAAAATATTGTATTTTTATTTTTGGTATGTCAATTTAACCCAAAAAATTCATTAATCATAATTTAAATACAATTATTTACTAATAAAAGTTTTAAAATATAAATATTACCGAAAATACAAATTATTAATAATACATACTAATAATAATTTAATATGGTTAGGCTCGGCTCTTAAATTATAGCACTAAAACTGAGTTATAAGATCAAGTATTATAGCATAACAATTATAGCATTTAAAGAAACGCTATCATATGCGCTATCTAACATAGCACACTAAAAACACTATGATATGGAGGAATTCTATTATAGCTGTCGCTGACATAGTGTTTATAAAAATGCTATCTATAACATATAATAGCATTTATCGTGAGCTACTAATGTTTATTTTTCTTGTTGTGCACTAAGTATATGCCAATACTTCTGATAAAAAGAAGCAGTGAGGCCATCAAGTCCCTGTGCTTTTTTGGCGCCAATAACAAAAAGTGCCTTTTTAACTTCAACTAGGTTTGGACCCGTGCGTCCACGCACGGGTTGTTAATTTTTGTCAATTTTTAATTAATTGCAAATTATAATATAAATTTAAACGTATTCCAAGTGGAAGGATACGATGAATGAAATATATGGTGGATGAGTTGTAGATACAATCGATGGGAAAAAAAAACTGAACGTATTATTACTCGGGATATCTGATTTAGTATAAGTCAGTAACGGTTTGGGTTGACAATGTTATTGTCGTTATTTGAAAGCAGAAATTTGTTTTGGTTTTAGAGTATGATATTTGGTTTGATATGTTAAAACTTTTGAATTGATTGTATGCAGAAGTCATTACTTCGAGTGAGAAGATAGTAATGTTTACACTCTTATTCGAATTAACATTCTATAATTCATAGAGTTTATATATAATCATTGGATAACATTTTTGGTTTGTGTGAGAGCCGAAACTCAAACTGTCAAAACTTATATTTTATGGGGGTTCGAAAATTCTATTTTAAAGAATTCAAGGACTGAAAATGCAAAACGAATATTTTATTGATATTTTTTTGAAAGTACAAGAATGATTAGCAAAAGCTGAAAAGTCTTATATTGATAAAGCTCTAATACTCGGATTTGGGATGGTCTAAAACCTTATACAAGTGTGTGTATTTATACTAGGCGTCCTAGGAGAGTAAAAATCCCTCTGGGCGATGTGGGACAAAGTTTTCCCCTTCCAGCCGCCGACTTGACATCTTGGGCCCGTCTCTCAATCCGAAAACCTCTCCAGTCCGTCACGCGATCCAATCTTGGCCCGGCCTAACTTTCATGAATAGTACCCGATGAACAGTACCCGATGAATAGTTATCCGATGAATAGTAACCCGATAAACCGGATCTCGATTGAGCTTAATTTGATTCCTCGATTAACTTTTTCTCGGGATGAATAGTGTTTTTACGGTTTTTCCCGCGTGAATAGTGTTCTGAACATTCTTTTTCCGTCTTTTGAAATCAGACCGCTCGTTTTTCTCCCGAGCTTCCAGCCGCCGGTCCAAAGCTGACGTGTATGGGCGGCTGGACCTGTGCGGCTGGACACGAGCATCGGACACGGTCGGCTGGACGATGTTCGGTCTCGGGCGGCTGGAATTCGAATGGTCTTGGGCGGCTGGAAGACGGACGATCGTGGGCGGCTGGAAGGTGGGCGACCATGGGCGGCTGGCCATGCATGGTCGTGGGCGGCTGGAAAACACTTGGCCATGGGCGGCTGGAAGACCTTGGCCATGGGCGGCTGGAAGACCTTAGGCCGTGGGCGGCTGGAAGACCTCGGCCATGGGCGGCTGGAAGACGCACGGTCTTTGGGCGGCTGGACCGAGCATGGTCTCCGGCGGCTGGACTAAGCAATGATCATGGGCGACCGNAATGAGAGAGGGTTGGGCGGCTGGACTTAGTCCAGGACATGTTCAGCCGCCATGCTTCGTTTGATCTCGATCTTTGAGTTCTTGTTCTATCAATCTACGATGAGGGGATTTTGACCCCAACAGTTAGCACCCCAGCTCTTTGCTTTCGTTGTCCGAAGCAATGAGTTCGAGCTGAGAGTT
>OVBB01000859.1:0-17706 GCA_900406415.1 Isatis lusitanica
ACTTACCTTGAAAGAAGGATCTTCAAAGATGGCAGCATCAGTGGGAAGGACAAGGAGATCTTCATCTCTCTTTTCCTTGATTTCCTGTTGTAAAAAGTGAATATANAAAGTGAATATAATCAATAGACATAAAAGAGAAAGAAAGAAGAAGACTTTCAAGTGTTATGTTCTGAAACGCAACTGTGAAGTAAGAATTGTCAAACTTCAACCACTCTGGTGTCCATGACTGTCCTCCTGGTGCCCCTGGTCCTTCTTTCTACAATTCAAAAACACATTTAGTAAGAACTAGTAAAATCGAAGTGTTCTGTTCTTTTTGCAGTCCCAAATACGACAACTTATCACCAATATGCGTTATAGAATTGGACAGGAAATAAATACCGTGTACTTGGTCTCTGGCTTCCCCCAACCACTACGTTCTGGCCTAGATCTTCCTAAGGTGTGGGCACCAGATAATGCAACTATATCCTGCAATTAAAAAATCTTTCAACATGAATCTTTTACTTCATTAAGTCATCTTCCGTAAGTATGAAAATTCAACCGCAATCACCTTATCATCTAGTCCCATTCTGTAGAAAACTTCCCTGAGATGATTAGCGGGTGAAGGAGGACCAGCGTCTTTAGCGAGCAAACAAATGTTGTAATTAGTAAAATGTTGATATATTGATGTAACCAAATCCATAAATGAAACACTTACCAGGAAGCCTTCCTTCTTCAGGACATTCATGAGGACCAGAGATATCAACTCTTCCATATTTCATGGGTATTTTGGGTCCTCCAGCTTCCTAATTTTTTTAGAAAGTTTAGTAACTAAACTGTGTTCATGACTAGTAAAAGTAAGTTCAGAATTTACCTCAATAGCAGTAGCACTGGCTAATTGAAACAGGTCAGCGTAAGAGATCCCAGAGTACATGTCTTTGATTGGCTGAATCAGGTTTAAAGCATTTACAAGACCTGAAGGCAAAAACAACAAAGCCAATTGTTTTAAACAGGGAAACAAACAAGTAAAAGAAGCCATTTATTGGTATATAAGAAGAGTAATACCAGCATTAGCAGCATGCTTAAGCTCAATCTCGTATCTTAGACTCCCATTAGCTCCACCTCTCTGAGGCCACTCAGAGATGTTCTTGTTATACGTTCCAGCATCATGCCACCCCAAACGAACCTGCCATACAACAACATAACACGCAGCAAAAAAAAATTACAAACTATTGAAGAAAACTACAATCAAACATAGCAATTCTTGAAAATTCCTTCACAAGCAGAGGTACCTATCTACACAAAGAGCAACGAAGGAAAACGAAATAATATGAATGAAAAAGAATAATTTTGTTTTATAATTATCTAAAAATATGCAAGCGAACATGTGATGCAACGACAAAACATGCAAGCAAAAAAAAAAATTACAAACTATTGAAGAAAAACCACAATCAAACATAGCAATCCTTGGAAATTCCTTCACTCTATCTATCTACACAAAGAGCAATGAAGGAAAACGAAATAATAGGAATGAAAAAGAATAATTTTGTTTCATAGTTCTCTAAAAAACATGAACTGAGAAAGAATCATCTGTAACAACTATTATTTGTAGATGTTATAACTTCTTAGAAATAAAGAGAAATTCATTTCACTCATTTTAGTCACCATTTAGGTCCAAACCTTTGTGCCAAAAAGCTTAAGTTTTTATTGCAATTATAAGTCATATGTAAGAAATATTATTTGTAAAGGGAATAACTTCTGAGAAATTCATTGTTTCACTTAATTCTTGTACTCACCATTTAGGATTAAACCTTTGTGCCAAAAAGCTTCAGTTTTTATTGCAATTATATCCAACTAAGTCATATGTAACGATTATTATTTGTAAATGGTATAAATTCTTGAAAAAATCGAGAGAAATTCATTGTTCCCTTTCATTCTTTTGGTCTCTATTTAGCTTTGTGACGAAATGCTTCAGCGTTTATCGCAATTCTATCCAAATAACAATACCGTGAGGGTGAAAAAGAAGAGAAACGCACCAAAATTGGATGGCAAAACTTGGTTCTGAGAAGCTCTTTGATGTCTTCTCGAGCACTCTTCAACTGTTCAGGATCCGTAGCACATTTCGTAGTCGCAGCCGAGCTAAAGCTCCGATTCACCAACGCAACTTGATATCTCCTCTGAAAATCAACTCAGATCAGATATATACGAAAACAGAAATGAAGATTTTGCGGCGAGAGAGAGAGAGTTACCTGAGAGAGAAGCGGAGAAGAGACGAGAGATCTGGTGAATGAGAGAGAGGAAGAGGGAAAAGAGAGATTGGATCCGGAGGAGAAGGAGAGGAGACGTGAAGCGGAGATTTGAGTGCGAAGAGAAGAAGAAGAAGCCATGGCGTTGTTGTTGAGTGTGAGAGACACAGGTTCTGCCATATGAACCGATTTTGGGTTTTTTTTTTTTTTTTTTTTTTTAGGTTTNCGATTGATACGGCCACGCCGCAGGGGACTTATGAAGGGTTTTTGAGGTTGGTGGTACATTATTATTTTTTTTTAATTTCTTGTCCTTACGTATTACCAAAAGTCACGTTTCCACTATTCACCAATCACCATGTGTTTTTTTTTCAAGAATTGTTGCACTACCTAACCAATTAACTTATTCTAATTGCCGACAAACAAAAAAAAAATATAGTGAATGGATGGACTGCCAAATTATTATCAAAAGGAGGTAAAAAAGTCCTAATTAAGTCTACTTTATCAATTCATGTAATGTCTTGTTACCGCTTGCTAAAAGCAATAACAAAGAAATTGACAAGTGTGATTTCGCGGTTCTGGTGGAGCAGAGGAAGTACTCAGTCAGGTATGCATTGGATGGCCTGGGATAAGCTATGTCGGGATAAATGTGAAGGAGGACTTGGTTTTCAAGTAATAAAGGATTTCAATACAGCTATGTTCGCCAAACAGTTATAGAGACTCATTGATAAACCGGATTCTTTATTTACCAAAGTTTTTCAGGGACGGTATTATCGTAACTCGGATCCTTTGGATCCTATTAGATCATACTCTCCGTCTTATGGATGGAGGAGTATTGTATCTGCTAGATCTCTGGTTAGCAAATGACTAATCAAAAGGATAGAATCAGGCTCATCTATCTCAGTATGGGATGACCCTTGGTTACCTGCCCCTCGCCCGAGACCAGCAACCTGCAAATTTACCACTTATCCTAATATGATGGTCAACGATTTGATTGATTCATCGACACGGTCGTGGAATCTGCCACTAATTGATGCGGTGATCTCTCCTCATGATGCAGATATTATCAGGCAGATTCCGATAAGTCGGTCTCTAAAACCTGATTCATTGGGGTGGCATTTCACCAAAACAGGGAGATACACGGTGAAATCTGGTTATTCGATTGAGAGATTATTTCCAGATACAGGGGTCCCTGCGGTTTATTACGGACCCGATATTCAGCCACTTCTAACACAGGCTTGGAAGGCAAAATGCCCTCCTAAGCTCAGACATTTCTTATGGCAAGTACTTTCGGGATGTGTTTCAGTTAGTAAAAATTTAAGGTCGAGGGGGATTTTATGCGACCCCCAATGCACGAGGTGTGGAGCAGATGAGGAATCGATTTATCATGTACTATTTGAATGTCCCCTGGCGGTACAGACGTGGGCCCTTTCTCTGGTACCGACTAATCAAATCGTGTTTCCGGGACAATCAATCTTTGCCAATATGGATTTTCTGTTTTCGAGATTTCCAAAGGATGTGACCCATACTTTTTCCCTTGGATCCTTTGGTACCTTTGGAAGAGTAGGAATGATTTTGTTTTTAGCAACAAGGATCGCAATCCACAAGAAATCTTGACAATGGCAACAACGGAAGGACTTCTCTGGCAAGAAGCGCAAGTAAGTGAAGAGGGGACAGTATGGAGAGCCAGGGATTCATCAATGACTGTCGATAGGTTGGTAGACTCGGATATGAATGGGGCTTGGTGTTGTTATGTGGATGGTGCCTGGAAAGATTCAGATGTTTATTCAAAACAAGGATGGTATTGTAACAAAATTGGTCAACGAGACCAAATGTTGGGAATGCGTAATATACGCCGTAGTTTCTCACCGTTACATGCAGAATTTGAAGCTTTGATTTGGGCAATGGAATGTATGCATAATCTTCAATGTACCCCGCTTATTTTTGCGACTGATTGCTCTGATCTGGTTAAGATAGTGTCATCTCCAGTAGAGTGGCCGGCATTTTCAACTCATTTGGAATTCTTCCAAATCTGGAAGGAGTAGCTTGAAGATTTTCAGATCAAGCTTATTCCCCGGTCGAAAAACGGAAAAGCAGATAAGTTGGCGAGAAGTGCACGGAATCATCCTTCTGAATTAGTTTACATTAATTCAGTTGCTCCACGATGGCTTGATTTTGATGTTGTAGGTTGTTGTAGTTCTTTGGTGTTGACAAAAAAAAAATAATAATAATGTTCTAAGGTATGAAGCATCACGATCTGGTCCTTAGATTTCTCATCTTCTTTTCCCAGATAATTCCTTACTCTTTTCTAAAACAACAATTTACTTGAAGTATTAGATTAATATCAACATACTTCAGGTCAAACAGTGAATTGTAATAACTGTGTCACTATCTTTAATAAGAACACAACTTCTGATACAAAAGATATCATTAGTAAGTTGACTGGTATCACTAAAATTGGAGGACTTCGCAAATACTAAGAGTTACCAAAACAATTTACTTGATGCCTTTCAATATATAAGACAAGTTTGATAGTTGGTATAGTCGTTTTCTCTTAAAATAGTTATCACAACTCTTCCGACTTATACAATGTGATGTTTATTGCTTGTAAAGGAGTAACAGAAGAAAATTCAAGAAATCAGAAGAAAATTCGAGAAATCACTAAAGCTATAAGACATTTTTGGTAGTCTTTGGTAAAAGACAAGTATAAAATTCCCAGAGTCGGCCTTAAAGGCCACAAACCAAAAAAGCATGGGCTTCCGACCATCAAACTTACAGAAATGAGCTTTTTTATTATTTATTTTTATTCAGGGGTAGATTCCAGGTCTATTGAAAAGCCCATACTAATTCCCTGAAGAAAAAAGCCCATGAATAGACGCCTCTTCCAATTTTTCAAATAGGTCGAAAGTAAAGGCTCATATTCGTGTGAGTGTCCAAGAAAATGTGACTTAGTTTCGTGCAGCAGGGAAATCAAACATGTAACGTATTAGCGTCACGGACTCGTCCCCTCACCACTCGACCACAAGCGCTTGGACAAAAAGAATGAGTTTTAGTATGGTGGTTTTGTTGATTAAGTTTTAGATGGCCAACCCCAGATTCTAGTTTTTGCAATACCCTTTTAAGTTTTTTTTTCCTTCTATATTATATATAAATCAGCCTTATTTTTGTTTTTGGCTTGTAGCCATCAAAAAGTCGGGATGGGCTCTCAAATTCCCATATACATCATGGAGTAAAATTACGGCTTCTAAGGAAGAAGATGGCTGGGAATAAGCAGCCTACATTACTTCAATTTGATTACTACAACTGAGTTTAGTGACATTTGCACAAAGCTTTGGCAGCTGCAATTACCTCCTAAGATAAAAATAGGAAAAATGACTGTCACCTACATGAAATAAATACATGGCTACACATGCAGAAAATAAATATATTCAAAACTACATGAGCGGTATGGTTAACATGATGACATATATAAACTAAATGGTGTTATATCGCTAACAGCACAACCATCTTCTACAGTACCAAAAATGTATTCAAAACTACAGGAACCACTTTAGCAAAAAAAAAAAATACGTTAACTATATTTATGATAATATTAATTTATGTATATACTATAATGTATTTAATATCTGAAATATTCATATTATCAATGAATTAATAATTTTAGCCAAAATATAATATTAAACGGCTCTATTTTAGTATGTAAGTTTGAATATATATTAAAAAATAATCATATTACTTGTAGTCTCTATACTAAAATCCTTATATATTAGCAAATATTTGTATTTGACATATTTTTCACTTTAAGTTATTACTATTTTTATTTAATATATATCTTATAGTTTTTCTTTTTAGTATATTTAACAACATTATATTTGATTCATTTTGGTTTAAGTTTTAATTAATTGGTTTTTATTTTTTAAATTTTATATTTAAATAACAAAACAGCCGTAAACAGCAATAATATAAAATTCATAAGCTAAAGCCATAAACAGCAACAAAGTCTCAAAATAAAAAAAAACTCCAACATAAATCCCAAAATAAATAACTCCAACATAAATCCCAAACTAAAACCGTAAACAGCAACAAAAGCCAAACAAATACATAAGCTAATCAACTATCATTGAGCCAACTCATTTTCCAAATCTGGATAATCCAGAGAGAGGTCTTCCAACTCCAAAAGCCCTTCACCTTCCACAGAATCAAATTTATCACCACCAATGTCTCACATCTTAGTCTTTTCATCTTTGGGATTCCTTGATAATAAGCATAAGTTATTGTGGATGAAAACCAAATCTTGAGCACGACTTGTATCCAACATGTTCCTCTTTAGTGAGTGAATGAATGAGTAAGTGCTCCAATTTTGTTCACAGCAAGAAGATGCACTTGGTTGTCCAAGTAACTTAAAAGCTAAACCCTGGAGAAGAGGAGTTTGTGCACCAAAGTTAGCCCACCAATTCTGAGGCGGCATCCGATACATGCTGTAATGCATGCTAAATCTTCGAAAGGACCAGTCCTCATTGAAAATAATGCACACTCATTCATGACCTTAGTGTGATCATCATCATTAAAAAACAGTCTTCGAAAACACTTCATCCTCTCAGCAGATCTTTTCTGCATCCCTATGTGGGACAATTCTTGTGAAATCTTCATTTAACTATGTGTCACTGTAAAACCTTCAAAAAAAAAAAAGATTAGCCAATTACTAACTATACTCCACGTAAAACATAATCATCTTTGATGTGCTTTAACTACTATCACGTACAAAACAGAACACTAGTAGTATAGAATTAGAACATATAATTACATAAAGCAAATACCTTTGATTAAAAGAATGAGCTAGACAATGGAGAGAGGTGTTATTCTTTGCCCAACGAGCCACCAAAATATCATAAACAATTTCATAGAAAACAACTTCATAGAATGGACAAAATTCAGAGATTGAAAGTTTTTCTCTCTTGTAGATCTCAATCCTTACTTTCTCAATCATGGAATCCCACATCTCATACACCAAGTGAAGACACGGTTTGTCGGTGTCACAAAGCCTAATCATGTCATATATAGGCCTTGTGAAATCTAGAATATAAGAAACCTTGTCCCACCACTCTTCATCAAAAATCTTCTCCCTAACAAAGCTTGTTTTCCCAATGTCATCTTCTTTATAAGAAATCCACTCATCACTTATGACTATTACTTGAAGACCCCTTTTAATAAGCTTTAACCTCTTAAGCATCACAATAGTAGATGCAAAAGGAGTATCACCAACATAAAGCAATTTAAGAGGGGAGAACTTGTAAAAAATTGCCAATCGCATATTATAGTTCATGATGAAGTGCTTGATTACGAGACCCATCTTCATGAGCAGTTGTTATCCATTCACACTCAACATATGTTTCCTGATTGCTTTCTGTATTCTTTGCTGCACATATGTTCTTCAATGCAAGATTAAGAGTGTGGACAACACATGGTGTCCAATAGATGTGAGGAAACAAACCTGAAATAATCTCTCCAGCTCCTTTGAAATTTGCACCAACCTCGTTGATTACTTCTTTCATCAAACCAGAAATAAAAACCTATCTTTCACTTCGTCTTGACAGTCCACAGCTTTCAGAGATATAGGACCACTTCCAGAAGTAGCCATGAAGTTGATGAGAGGTTTTCTTGTAGGATCACTCCAACCGTCTAGCACAATGGTCACTCCTTTTTCTTTCCATGTTAATTTAAGTGGCTGAAAAATCCTCTCGACATGGGTTTTTTCTTGCTGCAGTAGAGTCGTTCTGAGTTTATTATAACCAGGAGGTACATAGCCATCGAATTTTGTTGGCAGCAATAAACTGATAGGACCTGTAGTAACGTGGATTCTTCGCAAGATGAAATGACAACCCTCCAGTGTAGAACATTCTTGCGATTTCTTGATCCAGTTGTTCCCTGATCTCAACACCAAACGCTTTAACAAGAGGTGACAAGCTAGGCTTCCTTTTCTTAGATAAATAATATGTACCATTTTGAGTGTCACAAGGAAAATGAAATTCTCTAGGACCAGACTCCATTTTTTGCTTCTCAAACTCTTATTCTAACTTGCGCATTTCATTTCTAGCGGTCATACTTGCTCTATTACAAATAGCAATGCCAGCATTCTTCAATCCAAGGAGATGTACTCTAACTCTAGATCAAGATCCAGTTCATATTTCCTTACAAATATTGCACTGAAATCTCCAAGTTCCTCCGATCGCTCCTATTTTCTTTATTTTGTCCACATACTTCCATAATGGAGCATCTCCAGATCCATCACTACCATTATCAATTTGTTCTTGAGACATCACAAAAGAGAAACCAACGATCAAACTGCAAAAAAATAAAAATAAAAAACAGAGAAAAAACATCAATACCATCATGAGAGCGGCAAGAGACAAAATATATTAGCTTGAGAATTTGTAAGTTTGTTACAGACTGACAAATAACCTACAACAGTGATGAGGGAAGCGAGAGAAAAACAAGATGACGATTGATGAAGCTTTTCAATGAAGAGTCAAGAGTCGAGACTCTAGAGAAGATCTAGTTGATCATTTGAAAAGTCTCTTCGTTACTTAACATAGGGTTTCATATTTATTTTCCACTAATCCACTTTTCCATTTCCCATTTAATTTTTTGTTGGAAATTAACATTTTCTGTTGGGGGACTCCTAAAATTTCGTTAAAACGTACCCGAAACGTCCCCGTGAATCACTCGGCGTCCCCGTGAATCAAAACGGGACAGAGACGTTTCCACGGCATCCCCGAGCCGTTCGCGATTCCGAAACGTCCCCAAAGCGTGAGACGGCTGATTTTTGGCGTCTTCGTGCTTCTGAGGTATTACTTTACATTATTTTTAATTCGAAAAAAGGATATGACTAAAAACCTAGACAATTAAAAAGAATTGTAATTTTACTAAACCTAAACCAAAATAAACCAATTTTAGATAAACCTCACCTTGTCCGACAACGTTCTTCAATTAAAGGTGTGATGGGCAAAGTGGAGAAGGAGGATGCAACGGAAAGCAGCTGTATTAGGAGATGTAAGCTGTAGTGGGAGTCGAAAGTGGCAGCTGGAATGGAGAATCGAAGCTAGAATGGAGCGAAAAAATTGAGAGTGGATAGTTAAAAAAATATTTTTTTTTTGCGTTGTAACGTAAAAGCAGTTACACCAAAATTGAAAAAGTGTTACACATGTGACTCTTCTATCTTGCACAGCTAAATGGGATGAGTTCCACTACGGGATACCACAACGTGTGAAAAAAACACATTTTACAATCATGCCTTAAATCTAAGGAAAACTGGAAAACTACTAAGATTCAAAAATACTAGGAAAATTAGGAAAACTAAGGAAAATTTCGGATAATTATGTTTTCGTTTTTAAGCTGTAACGTTAATTTTTGACATTTATTGGATATTGACAACGTCTACTCACCCAATCTGAAGAAGAAAAAGTTCTCTTATATGAACTCATGGAAGAAGAGAACGATGTTGATATGCTTGATTTTGCTGTCTACAATTGGGTGAAGCGTCTCGATGAAGGATTTATGGTTGTTTTTCAAAACATGTACGAAAAAGATGTTTCCGCCCAATAAAACAGGTAGCTGAGAAATTACCGGCCATTGAAAGCTCCCTTTCCACTGATTTGGAAGATGTTCTCAAGAGCATCGAAAAAATAGGAGATCAGCTAAACAAATTTGAAACTTTAAAATCATTTTGGTTGTTTTGGGAACTTGTTTATTTGTTTTTTTTTTTTTTTTTTTNAGTTTGAATAGAAAAGACAAAGAGAAGTTAACACAATATAAATCTTACCAAACACAAGTTTTAAAAATAACATAAAATGGATAAACTTGTTAACCATATACAAGTCTTAAGAAACAAATAAATTGATACAGTTCTTAACAAACAAAGACTTGAATCATCTGAAAACAAGTTTTAAGAAAGGAAGATTAGAAAGAGAATTTAATCTAGTTTACCATCATAAACTCCTTAAGTTTTGCAATTTCTTTGGCTATATCTTTCACCATCTCTTCCACCAACTCCCTTAAGTCTCGAACTTCTTCTTGGACACTGAAAACCCATGGTTGCCGAAAGTGGAGGCCATCGTTCTGCATATAAAACCCAACATTCTCAAATAGTTATACCTAGTATTATCAGTTTACTAATTTTACAAAGTCTTACCAGCTCTACTATCCATTATTCTCAAATAGTTCTATCTAGTTTTACAAGTTCTATTTTCCAGAAATCGTAAGTAGTTCTATCCAATTTTACCAGTTTTACTTTACAAAATGCTCATGAATCTAAATTTACTTTAGAGTTGTTGAAAGTGAAGTATCACATCCCTGGAAAAGTATCAAAATCTTTTGGATACTTTGGATATTTTTGAGACAACTCGTCGATTATTTTTCTCCCACATGGGCATTTTGTCGGGATCTTGAATTCTGCATCAGTCACGAAGTCAAGCATGTCTACTTGTGCCTTCATCTTCTTCATCTCTCTCTTAATCAGTTTCTCCTCATATGGATCATGAAGGAAGGGATGACAGAGTTCGTGAAAAAAGACAGAAATGAGAAAAATGAGAGAAATGAAAAAATCGAGGTGTGGTTATTAAATGAGGAAATTGAGGTGTGATTATAAAATGAGATAAATAAGAGAATTTTTTTCCAAATTTTCTCGGAAAATTCCCTCTAAAAAAGTGTTTTAGTAATACATAAAATAGTAGTATTACTAAAATTCTTCATATTTCTACTTTTGGTGTTTTCCATTTTATTTAGTATTACTTAACCTTTAAAGGTGTTTTCATAGTCTTATATTTACGTTTAGTGCTTTAACATTACACTGAATTTTTTATTCAAAAATATGTTTGAAATCAAAATTTATGTAACTTTAGCTTACTAAGTTGCCAATTTGATTGTCACCAATAAAGTGTTTATAAAGATATAAGGAAATATATTGGAGAAAATATTGGGGTTGTATAACATATGTTATGTTAACTAGAAATATTTGTTATAATTATATGTTAAAGCAACAAAACCAAATGTTCAACTAAAAAAACAAACTTTTAGTAAAGGTAATACTAATTTAATTTGAAAAACTCTCAAAACTAAAACTAACTTTTCCTAATATTACCTCCACTAAAACTTTGTTTTTTTTTAGTTTTTCCGTCAATTTTATTGTTTAGACATGTTATTCTGATTGTTCAAGAGAGTAATATGTTCGAACTCAAAATGGTGATATATCAACTATATTTCTCATAGTTATGCGTAGTTTCATCAGTATTACCCAGAATACATAACCAATATTTAGTAGTATACACAACGAATAACTCAGTTTTACGCAGTTGTCCAAATCATACATGTTTTACAAAACAAAAGATGGCTATAAATTCATTGACCATTAAAGCCTACACTGAGTGGCAATCTATGAAAGCTGAAATGAGTTAATCTTTTCTAAGTTTTTGGTAGCTGAGAACAGTTTGTTTATAATAATAAACACTTCAACACTTTTTTTTGGATGGTTTCATAGAAGAAGGCTCCTTACCTTGCAAATGTTAAGGAGCTCTATTCTGATTGTATGGCTAAAGTGGAAGCAGAAATGGAGGCAGTAAAGTACCCAGAGAAAAAATGGGGGATTCTAGACCTCAAGGAAGGCGAGGTCTTGGTCTAAGACAAGGATGAAGACTTGGACTGGTTTGCATACATCAACTACTACTAAAATTAGCAGTGGATTTTATCAATATAATCTATGTTTATAACTACTTCAAGTATCACTGATTTATGTTTTGTCCTGTTATTCATTTCTGAGTTATGTTTTGTCTTGTTATTCAGTCAGTTAACCGAAGCAGAGTTAGCGGATTTTCTGAGCGGACCTCTGTTGATCTACATGTAATATCCTCTCTATCTCTCTCTCCCTCTGTTTACTTCATAGTAACATGATTCTTTTTTTGACGTGATTCTCTCTTGATTGTAGCAAGAACTACATTGAAGGCAGTGTCGGTGCAACGTTTTGGACTGCCCTAAGCGATTCAAAAATTGTGCATTTTTTATTAAAGATCACAAAATGATAACAATATAGAAAAACTATGTTAAAGTTTCATAAGATATTCCAACTCTCTAAATTATTTTTAAGAAAAGTAAAAAGAAAACAATTTATTATTGAAATATAACTATTTTGCATTTTTTCCTCCATAATCAATTATTAAACTCGGATAGTCAAGTTTTCAAATATAGCAGTCCCAATTGACAAGAAAGCTAACTCATTTAGGAAAGATGTGATTCTTGCTAAGGGAAAGGGAAAGATGTGATTCTTGCTACTGCTACTGCACAAAATGAGATTCTTGCTAAGAAGAATAAGATAACAGAAGAGATGTTGAAGCAAGAGTTTGTTTATAGTGTTGATCGTGTGATAGTGATTCTAAATGAATTTCCCAGAGTCAGGAAGTGGTCTAGATTTCACCAAGCAGCAATTAAGTTTCTTATGGCTAATGATAAGAACCGCCAGGCTTTTATTGTGTTTCCAGGGAATGAAGATGAGATTAGCTTTATGGAGCTAATGCTTGAAAAAAGTATTGATGCTTGATGCTTGATTTGCTGTTAAGTTGAATCTGTTAAGAATGGGTTTGTTGTTAAGATTACTTTTTCTGTTTCATTTGATCTCTAAGTTTTCTTCTATAACCTTGATTATGGACTTGATTATAGACTAAATGCATACATTTGATTATACACTTTTGTAGATGGTTAGAAGATGGATATTAGAAGATGATGATGACGCTGGTTTGTTTGATCTGGTTAGTAGTGAGAGACTGAGTCATAGAACAGATCAAGGAGTAGGATGGCGTCATGTTCAACAACTTATTAATGGATCAGATCAGCAATGTTATGAGATTCTTCGAATGAACAAGAGAACATTTGAAGCTTTATGTAAGATGTTAAAGATGCAATATGGATTACAAGAGTCTGATTATGTCTACCATGAGGAATCTGTTGTTGCTGTGTTTCTTGAAGTAGTTGATCAGTATAAGACTGTACGTGATATAGCTGAAAGATATCAACGATCATTGTATACAATGAAAAGGAAGCTTGATGACGTCTCGAGTGTTCTTCTTAGGTTTGCAACGGATACACTAAAACCAGAACAAGGTGAGTTTACAAGAGCAAACAATGGTTTTAGCTGATAATAAACTGATCCGAGAGTAATTTTCCAAAATGTAATTTGATGTTTTTGTTGGTTTTAAAATTGTGTCTCTAAATTTGGATTTTTTTGTGAATAGAATGCATTCTTATGTGTTTATTAATGAGACCAATGGTCCATATATATAGTGTTTACACAAGGACCAAATATGAAAATATACCATTAACCTATTCTATGTCTGACTAGGAAAAGATCTAATTATCCTAAGGACCGGAACCTCTACGTGGGTCGGTCTGTATTGAGTCCATTAAACCAAACGGTTCATAACCCCCTTAGACGAAATGACCGAGCCCGATGCAACCAAGGATCTTTGTAATACGCTTGGGGATGCTGCCTCATTAAAACCTCACTAAAGAAAAACCCAGTGGGACAAAACCTTAGTGAGGAAAGAGTACAGCACGTATTACTCCCCCTAATTTAGACTTCCCTAAAAGTCCTTTAATTGACGCATGCCAATCTGGTACATCAGCCTCTTAAGCGTGCAAGTTGGGAGCGACTTCGTGAAAAGGTCGGCCGAGTTTTCACTTGAACGGACTTGGAACACTTGAACTTCTCCGGCCTTCTGTAGGTCGTGAGTGAAAAAAAACTTGGGCAAAATGTGCTTCGTCCGGTCTCCCTTGATGTATTCGTCTTTCAATTGAGCTATGCATGCGGCATGTCCTCATAGAGGACGGTTGGCTCTTCCTCTTATCGGTCATTTGGCAGTATCGCGTTATGTGCTGAGTCATCAATCTTAACCAAACACATTCACGGCTGGTTTCGTGGATCGCCAAAATCTCCGAATGATTTGATGAAGTGGCCGTGATGGTTTGCTTCATGGATCGCCATGAGATAGCTGTTCCTCCGTGAGTGAACACGTATCCTGTCTGAGATCGTCCATTGTGCGGATCCGAAAGGTAACCTGCATCAGCTAAACCAACCAAACCTTCACTGTTAAGGTTAGTATAAAATAGACCCATGTCCTTCGTTCCTTTCAGGTAACCGAGTATATGTTTAATCACGTTCCAGTGCCTCTCGTGTTTAATATCAATTTCCGCATCATTCCTGACCCGGGATGTCCCAGCCGGTCATGCCATAAAGTGAGCATATCCGTAAAAGCTTTGTTTACGGTGGCATTGGCTTCTATCATACTGATTTTTATACAGTATAAGCCTGTAGCTATAACAGGTATAGTCTCAAGGACTTTCTTTTGGCTTTGGGCGATATTAACTATCTAGAGAAATTCTCTGTTTCCTCCGCCCATTGTTTCCACATGAAGACCATTCAGAAGAATGTCTTTAAAACTCAATAAGTTACGATTTGAGCTTGGTTAAAACAATGCATCAGGGATTTCTAGATGCGTGCCTTTAGGCATTAAAATATTGGTCTGGCTGAAACCTTCTATAAGGTCGGGCGCTCCTGCTATAGTACTTATGTTTGTCTTTTTGAGTGTAAGATTTATGAAGTATCTTTTATCTTTTAAAATCGTGTGGCTTGACCCACTATCCACCATAAACTCGTCTATACTTCATAAAACAAGAATTTATGTCTTAAAAGCCTTAATATTATTCATTAAACACCAAAGAAAAGAATTTGAAAGACATAAATCAAAACACAAATAAAAGTAACATGAAATGGAAAAACTTAAAATCTCGGATTCACTTCAAACAGTCGGAAGTCTCATAATCCATGTTATCGTTCTGATCTGTGTCCATCCGATCATCTTTTTCATGATCGAAGTTACCCTCATTGTCAAGCTAATGCTGGGTCATGTGGGCCTCAGAATTCTTCCCTTTAAGGCTCTCTTGATAGCATTCTACAAGATGCTTGGGAGTCCTGCAAGTTTTGGCCCAATGGTTACTCATCCCACAACGATGGCAAACGGATTTGGTCGGGTCGGACTGATGTCCAGATTGATATCCGCGGCCATTTCCATGGCTACGGCCACGGCCGCGGTTAGAGTCCTCTTGGAATCCGTAGTCGTTACAGCCTTTGCCTTGACCATAGGGGTGGTAATTGTTGCGACCATGCCCTTTTCCTTTTCCACCACGTCCACGGCCGTAATGCCTTTGATCTCTATGGACATAGTTTGCCTCGTTTTCTTTCTTTTTCTCAGCGGCCAAGTTGGCTTCAGGAAGTGGGGCTGTTCCAGCTGGTCTCATTTTGTTGTTGGCCAGAACAAGCTTGTTGTTCTGTTCCGCAAGCAGCAAACAAGCGATCAGATCTGAGTAAGTTGAGAAGCCTCTCTCGCGGTATTGTTCTTGTAACAATATATTACCCGAATGGAAGGTGGAGAANCGGTCTCGCTGCATAGTTTCAGCTTTGAAACTATCTTGAACAAGGCTGAATTGTACTCATCCATAGACTTAAAGTTCATGAATCGCAAGTTCAGCCAGTCAAACTTGGCCTTAGGCAATATGACCGTTCTTTGATGGTCATACCTCTTTTTCAATTCCTTCTATAGATCCAAAGGATCTTCAATCGTCAGATACTGATCCTTGAGACTTTCATTGAGGTGATGGCGTATGATTAAGATCGCCTTGTATCGATTTCGCTCATGCTCATTATTTCCTTCAGTGATGCATTCTTCGAGCCCTTTTGATCTTAATATGATCTTTGCATCTAGTGCCAATTGCAAGTAATTATCTCCTGAGAGATTTAGGGCTGCGAAATCTAAGTTGTTGACTTTTGTCATCTGAAAATATGCATCAACTTTCTCTTATGACTTTTTAATAAAACTCGGACCTTAGGAATATGGCCGATTTTGATTCATCCGATTTTTAAGCTTTACAATCAATCAAGCAATTTTGCAAACAAACAAATAAATAAAGTGACCGATTTTAAATATTGGTTTGAGCAATTATAATTTTCTATTTTTAAGTTAATCCTTAATTAAAAGTTAATCCTAAACTATTAAGAAAAGGAAAAACAATTAAAAGGATAATTACTCAAAGGGAAAAGGATATTATCTAAAAAACTTTCTTTTTTGCTAAAATGAAGGGATTAGATTTTCCTATTTTAATTAGGATTAGGGTTTTTATGATTATGCACAAACGATTCCATGCCTCTTCTCCCTATAGTTTCCGATTTTTCTATTGGCCAAACAAGATCATTAACAATTGATCTAACAACCTAACTCTCAAGAAACACATAACCGATTTCAGGAACATGATGAAACTATGCAACTGATTTTTAATGAATGAACCAAATTCGGTTTCATGCATGAACATACCATGGCCGATTTTAACTTTGAGCTAAAAAGGTGTATGATTCAATATTCATGATGCAAATCGATTTCAAAACAAGGTTTTATCAAGCAATCGATTTTATGGTCCAATCTCATCTTAGTTCAAATTCGAGTTAGGGATTTTCAAAAGACCAAACAAATTAAACACATAAATCGATTTTAGGTTTTGATCTTTAGCTTAGGTTTAAGTTCAGATGTTGGTTTAAACATGAACAAACAAGTTTTAGAGAGAGAATCGATTTTTAGGGTTTCTTATTTCTTTAGGTAAAATTCGATTTTTCTCTTGTTCTTAGCTTAGGGATTATCTTAACACCTTTGGATTAAACTTGTCTGAACCGGGAGCTAAAGACCTCGGAAAAACCTTTGTAACCTCACGCACACGATCGGCGGCCGGCGGCAAGAGTTGATCGGCGGCGGCGGTCGGAAAAGAGGCGGACGGCTGCTAGGGCAAGATCTCGTCGGCAGCTAGCTTAGGATTTCTAGAGCTTTCGTGTTGATAACGTGTTGTGAATAGAATGTATTCTTGTGTGTTTATTAATGAAACCAATAGTCCATATATATAGTGTTTACACAAGGACTAAATATGGAAATATATCATTAACCTATTCTATATCTAATTAGGAAAAGATCTAATTATCCTAACGACCGGTTATGTTAATAACCTTTACGTGGGTCAGTATGTATTGAGTCCATTAAACCAAACGGTTCATAACAGATTTGGTTACTCTAAATTAAGGTGTTTTACTTACATTTAATTTATTAATAAATTTGATTTTTTTTTTTGTTTTTTCTTTGCTAAAGCTTTGATGATTTCAAGGTTAAGATGTTTGATATCCTGATTGTTAAAGCTGAAAAGGTGTTGGAAATTGATATTGGGTACTTAGATCCTCATGATGTAAATGTAATTATGTTTGAGTTAAATTACGTAAGACCAGCGATCACAAAAATCTGAAAAAGGTAATCTATTTGTTACCAACTCAATATTTTCTAGTATTTTTTTTTCTGGTCGAACATTTCTGTAACATCCCGATTCCTGGTATATATGGAAACATATGTGGGAGAGG
>OVBB01000860.1:7574-25269 GCA_900406415.1 Isatis lusitanica
CACAGAACTCCCGGAACTTCCTTTCTTGATTCACCCAGAACGGAACTTGCTTATTCAAGTATTAAATCTTCAGTATTCGGTATTTTTGTGCTATGCCAAATTGCCAACATAGTAGTTGTCATATTGTAAGTGATATATCTAGAAAATTATATTCACTAACTTTGATGAATGTTACATGATCTATATGAAGTAAATCCATGCAATTTTGAGACATGAGATAATAGGTAAAAGAAACGTTAAATTACAAATATTTTCCAAATGAATAAAAGTATTTCAAAGAAGCCATTTTCATTCTCTAGATCTACTGCATAGTCTGCATTCAACTACATATAGATTAATATAACGGAGATAATATTTGTTTAAAAGGAAAAAACAGACGTTATTTAAGCTGCCAAAAAAAATTATTCAAAATGTTAACTTTGTTTTCTATATTAAAAAAAGAATTAAAAAAGAAAAATGATCGTGTGGCAGATAGGTTCGGATCACTGATTCTGCGGTCGTCTAGGCGACTAGACACCCACAGTTTTGAACAGGTTTCCACCAATGAGATTATGAGAATGTTGATTTTTTTTTTTTTCTCAACATGAGAATGTTGCTTTACACGTGCCAAATTATCACCAAAGCATTATATATCTCATCCGACGTTTGATAATTTACTGTCCAAATTAGTAATTTGAAATTACGGGTTCTAAACTTCTTATCGCGCCAATTTGAGGATAGGGAGTAGTATTACATATTGTGACAACAGAAAACAAATAAAACGATATTATTCTTAATGTGTAAAACGATATAAATCATTTATTTACTAAAGCACAAGTGTGTTCCTAAGAGAAGAGAAGGTTTGAGAGTTCGTAATGCGAAAGAAATGAATCTCGCGTTGCTTGCGAAACTTGGGTGGAGATTGTTGGCTGATAATACTAGTCTCTGGGCAAGAGTGCTTAAGAGTAAGTATAAAATTGGTACTCTACAGACCCGTGACTGGCTGGAACCAAAGGATAAATGGTCTCCTACGATGCGGAGTATAGCGGCTGGAGTCTCAGAGGTAATAGTAAAAGGGTATAATTGGGTGCTTGGAGATGGCAGATGTGTTAACTTTTGGACGGAAAGATGGCTAGGTAACAAACCATTGCAAGACATGGCTATTATGCAGCTGCCGGTAGAATTTGAAAATGTCAAAGCGCATGACCTGTGGGTAAATGGAAGAGGATGGAACTTGGATATTATAGGACCGCTTTTAGAGGAAGAGACAACTTTACAACTTCGCTCTGTGGTCCTCGACTTGAGTACGGGAGCGAAGGATAGAATATCCTGGGGAGTAACACAGAATGGACTATTTACGGTAACTTCGGCTTATGATCTAATTACTCAAGACCCTACTGCGGGACAGGATATGGAGCATTTTTACGCAGCTATTTTGGAAGCTCAAGGTGCCAGAGAGAATCCGTGTGTTCCTATGGTTGGTAAGCCAACAAGTAATCATGACTAATCAGGAACGTCTGCGTCGACATATTGGGAATACGGAGGTGTGTCAGGTCTGTAAAGGAGGAGTTGAGTCTACCTCCCATGTCTTAAGGGACTGTCCTGCGATTGACGGCATTTGGCAGCGAATCTTACCCAGAGTGAAGAGGCAGGGGTTTTTTGACAAGACCATTCTGGAATGGCTATACGACAATCTTACAAGTGTCACCGTAATGGTAGGGGACGCAACATGGCCTGTTATGTTTGCTATCACAATTTGGTGGGCGTGGAAATGGCGCTGTGAAAATGTCTTCGGTGGTTCTCGGGTTTGCAGAGACAAAACGAAATTTATTCGGAAGCAAACAGAGGAAGTGGCAATGGCGAATATAAAGCAAGCGGCAAGCTGTAACGTCGTTCCGAGGATGACTCAAGAGGTGAAGTGGGAGGCGCCGTTGGATGGTTGGCTCAAAGTCAATACCGATGGTGCGTCAAGAGGGAACCCGGGTTTATCAGCGGCAGGTGGTGTGTTACGAGACGATGAAGGTAATTGGAGAAGTTGTTATGCGCTGAATATAGGGCGGTGTTCTGCTCCTTTGGCGGAGTTGTGGGGAGTGTATTACGGGTTGTTTATTGCGTGGGAGGCACGAGTGCAACGGTTGGAGGTGGAAGTAGACTCAGAGATAGTGATGGGGTTCTTGAAGACGGGGATTGCCGAGACTCATCCACTATCGTTCCTGGTGCGATTGTGCCATGACTTCATTTCAAGGGACTGGTTAGTTCGTTTCAAACATGTTTATAGGGAAGGGAATTGTCTTGCTGATAGCTTAGCCAATTATGCTTTCTCTTTACCTCTGGGTATTCATTTATTTAGTTCTGCTCCACTTGATGTAACATCTGTTTATGAAGATGATGTGTCTGGAGTATCGAGGACAAGAAATGTTCGAGTTTAGTTTGTTTTTTTTTCTAATTTATAGCTGGGAGGTTTCTCCCGGTTGATCACCAAGAAAAAAAAAAAACTAAAGCACAAGTCACTTGGCGAATCAAAATCTGCCACGTAGCTTGTGCTTTAGATTTTTCTTTTAAAATTTTATTTACTAAAACCTGTTTTTCAGAAAAAAAAAACCTACCTCAACTTCTTTTTTCTCCACTCGCTCTTTTCCTCCTGATTTTGCTGCCAAATCCCTAATTTTTCGTTTCAACCACCAAGTTCGTGTAATCGTGGTTCTGAATCAGTTCAACTCCTTCTCCTATATAATCTGTGATAAACATTTCTTTCGCCTTCATCTTCTTTTTCTCCTAATCCTATTCTATCGCAAGCAGCTAAAGAGATGCATCATCAGGTTATCAAATCGCAATCAGATCATTTCAGAAGGTTTTAGTAAGAAGAAAGGTAATCAAAATCTAGGTAAATCGCTGAGGTTAGTTTCCAGGTTTTCTATCCATTCTCCTTCTAACCGTTTAAAAATCTGATTTTGTTTATTGCTATAGACAGCTCAATCGAGTAAAAGAAGATGAACTACTTACATCGAGAGGGAGAACGATCCAAAATAGAAAAGGTAAAGCACCAAACGTCTTTTTATATTAGTTTTGTGTTCGTCCATGAAATTGCGAAAGCCTTTGTTCTTATTAGTGTCTCTATGTTGTAGTGTCGGACAACATATTGGGATATAGAAATTCTTCATACCATTGAGATTTGTACGCCAACATGTCTTTTCCTTACTTGAAGTGGGGTTACCGCAAAAGGTTTATATGTGAGAAACGTCTCAAGCCTGACATAATCTTTATGCAGGTAACAAACTTTCCTTCTCTCTTTGGTTAAGAGTTTTTTCTCTTGATTCTGTTGCGGATCTTTGTAGGAAGTAGACAAAGTATTTATCTATTCCGCATGATGGAGAGAAAAAAGGATATGATGGCTCCTACAAGGTTGCTGAATTTCCTTATCAATTAAAGTCACTATGCGTATAAAAAAGTAAATGGCATGACATGTAAACACATCAGCAAAAGAGCTTTTGTACTCAATTTGTATCACTGAAGAGAACGGGAACTAAAATCTAAGCTATTTTGAAAAGGTTTCGGGTTTTGGAGAGGGAAAACATTGAGTTTAGCATCTTTGGGATGCAAGACAATGTTGCACAGCTTTGTGCTCTCGAGGTAGCAATTCTCTTTGAATTTTTTTACAGTTACTTTTATGTATATATTTAGGTGATACCCTTTGAAGTCTAAGCCACGAAAGCTATTCGTGGGTAGCATTTCACGTGCTTTATAATCCAAGTAGAAGAGATATGAAGCTAGGTCAGGTAAGTTTTAAACATTTTTAACTGAGAGTCACGAATATAAGCTTACAAAATTTTGAACGGGACCTGTGTCTTGCAGACTTTCTATTTAGCAGAGTCATGTATTTTTCTGTTTCTTTACCAAACATGGGGTTTGTTAAAAAACAAGCTAAATCGTATTTTAAGTGGTTGATTACCAAACAATCAAGTTTCTATCTTAGTGTAATATAATCGTCCATAGGATAGGAGTATCCTGTTAACATCGATAGTATTCAGTTCAAAATACAACAAATAGTTGGTACAATACCATGGTCGCTATATATATCTTCTTTAAGAAAATTTCCATGGAATTTTTTTATATTAAAGACTAATACTCATCTGTGTTCTATTTTTCTGATAAACTACTTCTTCATCTCTTAATTGCAGTCTCAGAATTTCCTCTTGATATGAGACCGGGAAGATGATAATCTAACGCTTTGATGGAGTAGGGAAATAAGATAATGATTGGACGAGTTAAGCATCTAAATCACTTCAAGTTCTTAAAACTTCCTCTTTTAAATCTTATCTCTTCTAGATCGGCTAACAATGGATATGTATCATTTTGCAGATTCGATTTTGGTGTTGGCAAAAAAATCATGTAATGATCTTATGATTCGATTTTGATACTCTTTTTCTAATGGAAATTTGCTCATCAATTTCTTAAAGTGTGTTATGTGCAGGAAAACTGAGGAAAAGCTATATTGGTTAAGGATGATGCCGACAAAAGAACAGAGTAAGGCCCAACACTCTTGCCGCCTCCAAATCACAGGTGAGACTTATGATTGATGACTGATGCAAAAAAGATTGATATTCTTTGGTCATCTGACTCTTTGTTGTAAGGTTGGAAATTTTTGTTTGCAATCTTTGTTGGCTTAGATTGGTATACGACTACTGCTTTCACAAACAAAATTTAAGATTTATTCTTACTACTCAGGTTAACATAGAGTAACAAAGGGCCACTAGAGAAAAGAAAAATCAATATTGAATTTTGTTTTTATATGTTCTCAGTAAGGGTCTATAACCATATGTTAGTTCATGTGGTGGCTTTAAAGCTTTTCATCTTTTTTTTTTTTTAATTTCTATGATTATACAGTCTCTCTTTCTTAGTGTTTTTCAAAACTACTCACAATCTAATAAGTTAATGATTCCTTGAGCAGGTTATTTTTTCTTGATATTTTTCGAACTCAATTAGAGATGATTATCAAACTAGATGATTTGTGGTTTCTAATTAATTTGAGTTCCACCCATATATACATATAGGAATCTTCTTTGACTCTTTATTAGTTTTCATATCTTCTTTATTTTTTTCCAGGTCCTAATGATTTTCGAGCCTACATCTATCGTTTGTTTTGTCAACGGAGGCATATTCTTACTAGAGGCGTAAACAAATCTAACCAAATGGGTTCTTTTCATTAATTAAAATTTACGCAGAGAACTACTACTTCTCTTATTGATGTTCTTACTATAAAGAATTCGTTTGTGTTTATATGTAAATGTTTGGATGATGAAATGATTTTTTTTTTTTTTGAGGAGTCTCTTGGTTCTTTTTGGTTTGTATGTCGTTTACTGATAAACGTTGCCTTCAAATTGTTAGAAACTTCATCGTTTCATCTCTTTCGTACCTCCCTTTAATACGATGTGTGTTTTGTATAACTGTTTTCCCCCCGTATGTAGTACGCATTTTCAATATTTAAATTATGATTTATAACTTAATTACATATTATTTATTTTTTTAACATAAGTTTTACAGATAATAATAATAATTAAAAAGATTAATATTCCCAAATAAGCAAATGTTAATTAATTTTTCTTTTTTCACCAATTTTCAAAATTAAAATTATTAATTTTTATTAATTCAATCTATATTTAATTTTTTTAACTATTTATACGGATAATAATAATATTACTTAAGAATCATAATTATAACAGTATAAGCCAAATGGTAATAATTTTTTTGTTTTTAAGCGTTTTTAAATTTTAAATTATGATTTATATTGATTTACATAATATTTATATTTTTAATTATTTTTACAAATATTAATATTATTTACAAATTCTAATTCCATGTGTTATGGCATGGGCTAAATACTAGTTAATTTACTAAACCACAAGTGTTATGTTAATATACGCAGTTATAAAGTAGATTAAAAGATGTAAAAGTTTAACGGGGAGGTTAAAAATTAAAATACAATCACCATTGAGTTCTCAGTTATTAGTTATTACGTACACTAGAGACATTTTAAAAGTTCCTAAATTGATCAAGAAAACTTAACTCACTTGCCGATCTCATACACGTCAACTTCAACTGCAAATCTTCAAAGGCTAAACACAAAAAACAATCGTCGGCTTCTAATGAGCAATCAATCTTGGAAACTCTTTTTTTTTTCTCAATAGATTGGCTGCTCATTATGTTATGAGATAACTATTTTTCTCTTCTATCATTTTTTGGGCTGACCAAACTCCAAATTGCATAAAGTGGTTCCAATCGCCGGAGCCCAATAGTCGGCGCCATTGTCGCTGCCAACTACTTGAACTGTGCATGAAATTGGGACAAGACACAGTCCTCTGCTTTTCAAATCTTTCGTAGGTTCCTCGTTAATGTTTGATTTGTTCATGCAATACTCATCCGCAAGCTGATCACCAAATTAGAAGACTTCTTCAGTATATTTATGTAAATGTAATATAGGCATCTCGACAAAAAATATTTGCTTTGAAATGTTAGCATAGTATGCATAACATTTGAGGAATAATAAATATTGTAGCACGTCAAAATTTTGAGGACCTAAGAGAATTTGTGTAAAAAAATGAACAAATATACCTTCTTCTTTTTTTGAACAACTATGAACAAAGATATTATAAACTAAAAAGCAGTAAAAAATTTACACTATTTTTCTCAAGTCAGAAATATAGGATCGTCTCAAATAGAATAGCAATTAGATTTATAACAACACTACAAAAGTATAAATTACAACATATCTAATACTCGTAAATTCAGACCATTATGTCAAATTTTCAATCATCATATTTTGGTTAGAAAAGTTGTTTCTTATTATTATTGCTATTTCTTTTTAAACAAGAGTTTTGTTATTTATTAATAATATTATGACCAAAAATGCATTTTAATGAATGATTACAAAATATTGGTTGGGGTGTAGTTGTAGATTATTTGCTGTAAAATTTCGTCTGTAGTTATATTTGCTCTAACAGTATTTTCTGTAGCTTTAAAAATTAAATGAGGAATAATAGAAAAAAGGAACGAAATTGCTACAGCCTTATTTTTTTCTTACAGTTTTAAAAATATTGCTTTAGTAAATAAGGTACTTACAGCCAATTTTACAGATTTTTTGCTGTAGCTTTAAAAATCAAGATACAGTTTAATTGGTAATTTTATAGACTGTAGATAAAATTTAAGGTTGTAGATAACTATTACAGCCCAACCAATCACCTATATTTCTTCCACAGTTTAAGCTACTTTTATGGTTTAACAAAAGGTTATAAAATACTATGAAAATGATAAGGAAAGCTTCCATAATGTCATCTTTTATTTTATTGACCATACTTTATTTTAGTCCTTTTTACTTTTAAGAGAACAACAGTAAAGAGAAAAAGGTTAATCTTTTTAAACTGAAGCTGTCAACTTTGCTTTTAAAATTTGTGTTTAATTGAACCAATAAGAAAAACTTAAAACATGTGGGTACCTGACCAGGGTCTTCAGGAAATAAACCATTCATATCTCCTCGTGCCTAAACATTTAGTTATAATCAACCAAACCAAATAACTTACGTCAACGAGATCATAATGTGTAAGTAGATCACACATCGTATGTGTTTGATTACTTGTAATTATATAAGGTGTATATGAGTTTAATGCTTACATGTTGGTGCATTATATTATTTCTCGAGGGAGTACCAAAATATGGTAAACTAAGAACCTGAAAAAGAAATAATCGAAGATCAAAATTTCAGAAAATAGTTGCATCAGTTATTACTCTAGAGACAACAAAATTATATATCAACTTTCAACTAGATTTTCAGAGTCAAATCCACAACTAATCTCACAATACATCGCTGTAAAAATACCTTAAGAAAAAAGTAGGAGAACTAAATAAAAATAGACCATCAAACCTCTGATATATTTTATTGAGTTTTAAATCTACATATTACGAGGGAAGCTCCGAATAGTTCATATTCCTTTACACCTAGATGATTTTGTTTAGTTGTGAGGGAAGATTCGAATAAAATTTTTTCTTGAACTAAATGAAATAAGAAGCATGGTAGTTTGGAAAAGACAAGTCACCTCAATTTGACTGTGGAGGAATCTAATGTATCCAATAGCCTCCGACAAGACAGAGGCTGTGTCAGTCTGAAAAAAAAATAGAATCAATCAACCAATAGATTAACAGATATTCAATGACTAGTTTAATTTAGAAATCAGAGTAGATTATCTTAATAAAAGCGATTAGTAAAGGAATTAGTTAGTGATTATACCTTGCCATAGGGAGATACAAGCTGATGGAGAGCTGCGATTCTGCCTCCGAGTTTCTCTTTTCTCACCTAAAATAAGTGATAAACCAAGATAATTAGTTTTGTTAATAAACCAAAATACTATATTAATGTCACTACCCACAGCTGAATAGCATATTAGGGAAACATATATATATAAATAAGTAATTAGAGTGAGAAGACGAAACCGTAAGTTGGATAATCTTCAATATGGTAAGAAAACGAAACCTGAACTAAAACTGATTCAAACTGAAAAACAGATTTAGTTTCTATTTTTCATTTAAAAATGTACAAAAAAGGATTGGGTAACTACCGTTGAATCTTAGGAAAGAAAGAGAAAAGAATAATGAGATCAAGAAGAAGAAGACACATAAGAAAGACAAAAAAATGTTACAATCACACACACACATGCATCTTATTCTGTTCCCATTCCCTTTTGTTTGTTTGTTTCTTCTCCTTTGTTTTTGTGCTTTTGTTTTCTTATTTTAAGTTTAAGCAAGAAATAAAAACAGAGACACACCAGTTTAGTTAGTTACCCTGAGAGATGATTGTGATGAAGGAAGACGAGAAGATACTTGAAGCTTTGGTTTCTTATTTGCAAAACAAGACCCACCAATCTCTGAGCTATTACACTTCACGAACATGTACACATCGAACAAAGCATTTAGAATTATTAATTACTAAAACATATACAATTGATCTTTGTATATATATATATATATATATATATATATATATATATATATAAACTGATCTGAATTAAACACATATTTTGACCCCNAATTAATCACATATTTTGACCCACCTCGGAAAAGTTAACACCGTTGCGATTGTTATCGTTGTTGTCTTCATTGATGTTGTGAATTATTGTTGTTGTAACACAAGACTTGCTTAGAGGTGAGTTAAGTGAAGACATTATCGTATAACCATTGTTATTGTTAATCTCTTGTTTGATGGAAGCTTGATGCCTCAAAACTTGTTCTTCCCAACCTTCTAGCTTGTTCTCTTGGTAACTATGCTGTTGATTTCGATGATGTTGATGGTTCATCATCTCCATTCTTTCTTCTTCTCCCACCATCAGCCCACCCCTTTGATTCAAAAACATAATATATAAACACACACATATATATATATATATATATATATATTAGATCTTGTGTATACAAGATATAGCCATATAGGTACATAGATATGTATTTATGAAATATCAAAGAAGAAAATTTATCAAACAAATCCAAGAACTTGAAACGATTTTACTTAGAAAATATAATATCCCATATATATTTGGACCATAATTTAAGATATGTGTCAATATGGAGAGAAAGAGTTACAAGAGAAGTTGGCTAAGGCTCCAGGGCTGGCCAAGAGGCAGATCATCACTATTCTCAAGCCAAGAAGAGACGTTAGGGTTACTAGTAGGAGGCAGAGAAGGTGAAGAAGAAGATGAAGAAGAAGGAAAGAAGTTGGCCGGCAAGAGACTCGGAAGAAGATAAGAGGTGGCAGTCGGCGACAGCTGCGGCGGTGGTGGCAGCATCAAGCCGCCGTTTACTTTATTCCACCAATCAGGGTTTCCAGCCGCTGTGAGATGTTGTACCGGCCAAGTCTCTAACACTCCTCTATTCATCATCTCTCACTCTCTCTCTCTATCTCTATTCTACAAATGCCTTTTGAGATTTCTTGCTTCTCTATGGCATGTACATAGTTTTAGGGGGAAAGAAAAAAGGAAGAGAGATGAACAAATTGAGCACTAAATCGATGTCAATGATGATTTTTATGATGTAATTGAAACTTTTGTTTTTCTCTCTCTTTCTTTTTTTTTCTTTTTCTTTTTTTATCCTTTTATTTTTTTAGACATCTGAAGTTTTATATATTTCCATACCGAGAATAGCCAAAAAATCAACACAAACAATACAAAAGGAACCTACACTAACCCAAGGTCTCAGCCACAAGCCGACGTATATACAATCTCCAGAGACAAAGCTTCAGCAAACTAAAGAAATTGGAAAGACAGCAGAAACAAAGCCCACAAAACCCATAAGATTAGGAAACTTACAAACATACACATTACACCCCAAGAAAAGAAACTGATAAACCAATTCAAACAAACCAAGACCCAAAACCTAAACCGACACTTGAGAACATGTCCATCAAATCTTCAAGACAACGGAAGAGGTCAAAGCTAATCTGATAATTTAAGATGTCCAAATTCGACGTTGTGATTAACTAATTCCCGATAATAAGGATTTTCCTTTTAACAAGAGTTTCCGGTGTGTCAACAATTATAAAAAGAATTTTTATGAAAGAGTATCAGTAGATCAAATACTTTTTCACGTAAGCTTTTTATTATACTAGACTTTGACATTATATATTATACTTTACATTTGTATTAACATATAATAAGCAGCAATTGACACATTTTTTAATAAATTACACTAAAGTCAACATATTTATTCTATAAAAAATCTTAATCTAAACCGGAAAATATTATTCATAACATTTTTGTATCGATTGTTCAAGACTCTTTTATTGTATTATTTGATTTCAGCATTGATCGTTTATATAGTTTATTTTAGGTTAGAATAATTCTTGAGTAGAATGTAAAATTATTCATTGAAAAAGTGAAGACTCTTTCTATTTTTTTTTTTTTCATATTTATAGAGTAGATACTTTGAATTCGCGTGGGATGAATTGGAACTCCTTTTTTGTTATATTTGTCACTTTTGGCTATTAGACTGCTGGCCGAGCTAAAAATTTCCGTCGAGCGCAAAAATTGATTCGGTCGAACTCTGTACCACACATCGCTCAAAAAATTGATCTCTGCGAAAATGGTCTCAGCACCGTCTACTCCAACTTCATTCCTCTATATATATACTATAGTATACTGGCACAAAACATAAATCAATAAACTTTTAGCAATTCAATAATCGATAAATCAAAACATGTAAGTGTAATGGGTATTAGTGTTTGCTTCTGTGGTATTTATGGATTTTGTTATCGGTAGAATACATATCGTTATACAAATACAAAAAAACAATAGTTATTGTACAAAGGAAAGCAAAATATATTTAACATAATATGTGTGGTTATGTTAATTGTGATCATAAAATAAATTTATCAAAATTGAGTTGTATGTTTTCAACCTTTTTTCAACAGTAAAATAAATTTTAATATCATACGTCTTCACTTTCACTCGACTATTTATCTGATTTCTTATATTTAGTTTTTCTTTTGTGTGAATCGTGGAAAAAAATATTAATAAAAAGGTATGGTATCTATGTAGATAAATTACTGGAAAACAAATGATTGAATCTAATAGAACTTTATAATTTGAAAAATATTCTTCTTTTTATAATTTATGAACGATAAGTATAAGTATATCTAAATATATTGTTTCCTCGAAAAAGAAATTCATGCATGTTTGTGTTCCTAATTCAAAATTTATGCTACAAAATATTATTTTTATAGCAGAATTTTTTTAAGCTGATTTTGGATATAGGAAAAATAATCTAAATCATGCATACATTTGATTTTTTTTCTTTTATATAGTCGTCGTGAGAATACCAAATATGTTCTAAGTTCGAAGACTAATCTCAAGAAGCCTTGCAGCCAGCTATGCGTTTGATTTTTTTTTTTTTTACAAATTTAAAATGCGGCTAATTGGCCACATGATAAATGGAGAACAAATCCGCATACGAGGAGAATCGATCCTAGAACAATACAACCACCTTTTCACCAGACGAGAATCACTAATCTTAAAAAAACTCATGCATACATATTTAACTAATTTTGATAAATATATATATATTAGGACACTGACCGCAAAAATACGTAGAAGCTTTCCCGAACTATACCGGATAAAGCCGTACCATGGCGGAGGCGAATCCGAAAATACTTTGGTTTTCAATCTTTGAACTAAAAAGTCATATGGGAAGGCCGACCACGGACTCTATGACAAGATATAAAATTCATTTTAGTGTACATTATCTTTTTCCATGCTTTAGCTTTATCATAACGTAGGGCAGGAGAAATTTACTTTCGTTAATTCATCTAGTTATGTTTTTTATATAAAAAAAGGTTCAAGAATGAAAATATTTAAAATACAAAAATAAAAGGGTTCTTCGTATAGATTTTTGTTTTCAAGATAAATTAGGGTTATTTATATCGGTTCATATATATGAACCGAAGACATGGAAATTTTTCTTGATCAGAGAAAGAGGAATTGATGGGAAAATTGAACTAAAAACTGTTTAAATTTACACTTGATCGAGGTAAGAAATATGTATAGATGCAAGATACTTGTAGTATGCAGAAAATATTTTAAACATACATGTTAAGCTATGTCCTCGTATATAATTTCTTTTTCCAACTAATTAATAAACAGTTAAATGCTCTTTTTGTTGGTGAGTTAAATGAATTAACGTGTGTTTAATTAAACAAAGCTAGTTACGTTCAAATGAGTCAAAAGTTGCTCAAGTTGAACTTGCTCATAAGCTTTTAAAAGCCATATTACTAAAGTAGTCCGTGACTATATGTTGATATCATTTCCTCTTTACAGTTTTGTCCATGTAAATTATTAATTTTTATTTCTTTACAATTAAAAGACGTCCGTTATACAAAAGTTATTAAAACGTCGTCTCCTTACTTTTCTTTTGTAAAAAGTTCATGAAACTAAAAAAAAATTACAAGGACAATACAACAGATAAAAGGAACGAAAACCAGCAGCAAAAAGAGTTTGGGAGAAGATTTTATAATGATACAACTCAATAACAACAGAGGAAGAAGTCAATTTCTTGACCAAGAAGAAAAAAAACAAAGCTTCACCATACTTTCAGTTTCAGCCTTGATTTTTAAGAGCAAACATACATAGGTTTCTAAAATGAACGTACATACCTTTTAAAATGAACAAACATACATAGGTTTCTAAATATATCTTCTTAAGAGCATCATTATAGGAAAAATCCACGTTTGATTCTTAGGCATTAATTTATTAGTTATGTTAGCTTAAGAAACTTAATTAAGAACTATTGTTTTTTTTGTTGATTATAGGGAGATCCTTAAAGAGATTTTAAAAAATAAATCGAATAAGTTAAAAACAAAAAAACAAAACCAACCTGATTGTACGTTTTGTGGGAGCTCTTTGTTACAAGCTATATACATTTCAAGTGCAAGAAGTTGGCATTTTAAAATTATTTAAAGAGCAAAAGAGACTCGAAACTCTGATGTAAAACTGATATCGATTCTGTTATATATAATTGTGCATCTACAATGAATCACACATACTTTCGAGTTTAAAAGGCTATCTAAAATACATATAGGAAACAATCTGCTGGTCATATCAACAACTCTCTAAACCAAGGCTTTGAGAAAATCAGAACGGGACAATGAACTACTTACGTTGCTGGTTGTCCGATTGCTAATTTGATGATGATGTCTTTTAGGACCAACCTTCACGAACAACCACCATTCTTGCAGGAGGGCATTTGCAGAGCTTTGAACCTCCAATGGCTTTTTGATGACTAGAGGACTGTATCTCTTTACCTAGTTGCATACTAGTTTGTTTGTTTGCTTCCCGAGATTTGACATCTTTCAGAGGAATTGTTTTCCTCGCTTTACTGAGTTTTGCTGGTTTCTTCAAATCCATAGCAACAATTTGAAGAAAGAGTGTCATCATCGTGCATGCAGGTGAAGCAAACAGACCCAAAAACAAGTGAACAAACAAACTCACCAGAGTCGTGCTATCACAAGAATTTTCACATAAGATCCAACAAAGAACCAAGCTTTGTAAAACAGGAAGCTGAGCATTCAAAAATCACATGAAAGAAGCGAAAAAAAAACCAAACCTTGATCAGAGACTCAATCCCGAGTTTCGTTTGTACATAGCCACGTGGTGGGAACGGGTAACACGCAGACATTCCCTCACACGATCACAGACAAAACCCAAACACCAAAACAAAACACAGAGCGAGCTCAGAAACTGTCAATTTCAAAAACCCATTTGGATATAGGCAAAAGCAACATAAGAGGAAAAACCTGAGTAAGGAAAGCTTCAGCATCCTCTTGCCGGAAACAGAGAAAAAATCGATAGACTTGTCGCCGGTAGGATCCGAGATAAGAACGAATTCGTTGTTGGTGTTGGTGTCCTCGATTCGGGCGGAGAGGTCGGAGGCGAATCGATTAAAGTGGCAGTGAAGGAAAGAAGAGAAAGAGAGGAAAAGATTGGGTTTTAGTATTACTAATAGGACAGATATACATGAATAAGGAAAGTGTCCTTATCTTGTTAAGATTAGAGTTTATCTCTTATAGCTTCCTAGTTATCCGTAACTTAGAGATCACGCAAGAGTACTCTATATATATTGTATCTGAACCTTTGGAATGAATAACACAAACAATTCAGAGCAAATACCTAGTTTGACATGTATGAGAGCCTCCCTTTGGCCTGTAAACTTTTTGCTCTCGAAAAAAAAAAAAAAACAAAACAAAACCAAACAAATCAAATCGTGAACTCCGATCATCATGTCCGGCAGTGGCGATAAGAAAGATCCCGGGTTGATTTCGCCATATGCGATTCATCACGGTGAACATAGCGGTCAGGTATTGACCTCTGTGCTCTTGAATGGAGAGAATTATGAGCGGTGGTCAAAACTCATGATGAATGCTCTCCGTTCCAAGAGGAAGCTCGGTTTCATCGATGGAACCTTGCTTCGACCAGAAGACGGTGATGATGCAGAACGATGGGACATGGTGAATTCCCTTATCATCGGCTGGATCATGGCGAGCATCGACGAAAAACTTCGTTCCTCTATCTCTATTGTTGATGATGTCTCTGTTATGTGGAAAAGCATTAAAACACGTTTTCCGTTAGCGATGGTACTCGTGAACATCAACTTCACGATGACATCAGGAAAAGCAAGCAGGAGGGACAAACGGTGGAGGAATACTACGGCAAGCTAAAGATGCTTTGGGACGACCTTGAAAATTTCGATCAAGGTTTCTCATGCTGCTGTTTGAAGTCAAGCTGTACTTCAATGGTGAAGTTTGCTCAGAAAAAGGAGATCACTCGCATTCATCAATTCCTGATGGGACTTGATGGTCGCAGATTCGGCACCACTCGATCCAATCTCCTTGCGCGATTACCTGCTCTAAATCTTGACCAGGTTTATTCGCAAATTATTCAAGAAGAACGTCACCACGCTGTTACTCGTGACGACGAGACGCCTACCACTACTCTCGGTCTATCCGTTTCCGCATCTAAACAATCTCTCCTCTGTACACATTGTGGTCGGGTCGGTCACGAGAAATCGCAATGTTTCAAGATTGTTGGATACCCAGAATGGTGGCCGGATCAGCCATCAACTAGTAAAGGAAACAACGGTGGTGCGGGTAGAGGGAAGTCTTCTTCACGCGGACGCGGAAAGGGACGTAACTCCCAGGTTTCAGCTAGTCAGACCTCGGCTTGTCCCTCTTCAGGCATTCCTTCGTTAACTCCAGAACAATGGGGCTCGTTGGCAACTTTTCTCGAAAGTAAGAAGGCAAATTCCGGTGAAAAACTCTCTGGTAAGCCTGAAAAACTAATCTTGTTCGGCACACACAGCCGCTTTGACCTGATTATTGATTCCGGCGCAAGTCATCATATGACTGGGGATATCAACCTACTAAGTGATCTTAGTTCGATCCTGGCATCTCCAATAAAACTCCCCAATAAACCTTGGTGGCAAGATGATTCTCAGTCACGTTCTTTATGCTCCTGATCTACACATTACACTTATTTCAGTTGCTAAATTACTTGATGAAATTGCTAGTTGTGTGATTTTCACGAAACGTGCTTGTCTCATTCAGGACCAAATCTCGAGGACTTTGATTGGTGCGGGTGAAGCACGTGATGGGGTTTATCATCTAGCTGGTGCGGTTCTTCCTCAGGCAAGTCGTGTTGGCAAGATGGAAACTCGGGCTCTGTGGCATCGTCGACTGGGACACCCTTCGGCGAAAGTGCTCACATTTTTATCTAGTTTTGGAGATTTTCCTAATGGTGTTAGTGTTTTAGAAGAAAACTGCGATATTTGTTCTCGTGCTAAACAGACTCGGATCTCTTTTTCTGAAAGTTCTAATAAAGCTGATGATTTGTTTAGTCTGATTCATTGTGATGTTTGGGGACCCTATCATACAAAATCTACATGTGGTTCTACATACTTTCTTACAATAGTTGACGATCATTCACGCGCAGTATGGACTCATCTCTTACGAGAAAAATCTGCTGTTACAACTATTGTGAGAAACTTCATCACATGGGCAGAACGTCAATTTGGAAAACAAGTACGCACAGTCCGAACAGATAACGGCACCGAGTTCCTTCCTCTACGACCCTATTTCTTGGATCGTGGTATTTCACATCACACGTCTTGTGTTTACACACCACAGCAAAACGGACGGGTTGAGAGGAAGCATCGCCATATCCTCAATGTCGCAAGGGCATTGCTGTTTCAAGCTCATCTCCCAACTCGGTTTTGGGGAGAAAGCATACAAGCTGCTTGTTTCCTCATAAACAGAACACCATCGGTTCTTCTTCAAGGAAAATCTCCGTACGAACTACTCTACAAACGACCCCCGGATTATGATCTGATTCGAACATTTGGCTGCCTCGCTTATGCCACACGTACTCCTAAAGCGTCTGACAAATTTGCTGATAGGAGCTCGCGCTGTATACTTCTTGGTTACCCATTCGACAAGAAAGGCTGGCTCATGTTCGATCTCAAGACTGAAAAGACTTTCGCTTCACGCGATGTACAATTCTTTGAGAATGTTTTCCCGTTTGAAGTTTCTCAACCACGACAGCCTGACCAATCACGACGTGAGGAAACGTTTCCTCTCTGTCTCTCTGATAGCGATGATGATAGCGGACAAGATTCCGTCTCGCCGCCTTTCACGGTACCCGACGCAATCACTCAGGGGGAGCTACCAACAGCTCCGACTAATTCATCTACCGAGCTGCAGATCGTACCTGATACAACAGCTGTAACAACTCTTGTGTCTCCGACTGTAACTCCGACTGAATCATCTACAGAGCTGCAGATCACAACTGAAACACCGGCTCCCACAGTACCTTCTGACGAACAACTTGGTCGTGGTCATCGGATTAAACATCCGTCCTCTCGGCTAGAGCCATACGTCACTTATACAGCTTTGTTGGATGATAAACCCCCTCACAATGATGCTTCACTCGTCACAATCTCCTCAAGTAAGTGTGTTTATCCACTCTCCAATTTCTTGACTCTGGATCGCTTCTCTGTTCCGTATAAGGCTTTTGTTGCAGCGCTTGATGCTTATACGGAGCCTAAGTCGTTCAAAGAGGCCATGCGTCATGAACATTGGCGAAAGTCTTCCAAGGACGAAATCACTGCACTGGAAGACAAACATACTTGGGATGTG